>NDGN011383559.1:15182-27199 GCA_002564285.1 Tympanoctomys barrerae | reverse complement strand
TGATATCCTATTTACAAACACTATTAGAACAAATCCTTCTATTTATTAAGAGAATGTAACTATCTATCCTAACCATTTTTTAAAAAAATTTTTTTGTGGAACCAGGGATTGAACTCAGGCCCTTGAGCTTGCCAGGTAAGTGCGTATTCTACTGAGCCATCTCCCCGGCCCCATTGTCCTAACCATTTTGAATACACAGATACAAAATGAACATTCATTTATATATCCGCTTTTCCATGTACTATTTATATGTTATCGTATGTGACGAAAATATAAATTACACACCACACGGCTTTTTTTTTTTTTTTTGAATGTAGTTGTTCTCAATTTAAATTTCTACTGGATTAGAATGATAGCCCAGGAGGAAATTTTTAAAAAGCCAAACTGGATCAGAATTTGATAGCTGCATGCGCCCAGAAGTCAATGGAATGATTCTCCCATAAGGCCAGCCCTCACTTTTCCTATTATGGCCTTATATGTTACTATATGTATTATAAGTTACACATATGACTAATGTAACAGTATTATGTGTATTATAAGTGGTATTAGATATGTTACTGTTAAAGTATATTTAAGTTAAAATTGCAGAGTACTCAAATGTACACATGGCTTTCCACGAGGGGTTAGCGCTAGCTTCTCTCTGCTCTGGAGGGCTGCAAGGAACCAGTCTAAGCCCAGTAGTTGCCCTAAAGATCCCAGCTGAGAAACTCTTTGCTGACATGCACGCATTTGGAAAATTCATTTTCAGATCTTAAAGGATGAAGCTTTCAAAATAGTGTTCAGTGGCATAAAGTGCTGGTGAAGTCATCAGGCAGCACTGCGATCCTGGGCTGCTCAGCAACCCGCCTGGGTTGGGCCAGCTGAGGAGGAAGCGCTCTCCTGTCAGCTAACTGGCTCATCACATCAGTGGGCGACACCTGTCAAAGGGTGTTTAGGCAAAACCTCCCAAGTATTTGCACACCTCCAGAACACCTCACTAGCCTACCAGACTCTTGCAACTGTCTGGAACAGTGACAATACACACCCACACCCTCACATTTGGAGCTCAGGTGCTGCACACAGCTGAGCACCTGCACGGCTGCACCTGGACCTGGGAGGACAGAGCCCAACAAGGCAGGACACGGAGCACGTGGGGCGCTCCTGCACCCCCAGAAGAACGGCGACTTCCCAAAGCGTCCATACTTCATTACAAAGACTAAAATTTTCCATCATGAGCTTTATCTTCATTCTGAACTCATTTTGAACTCTTATTGAAAAATCTCTATATTCATTCAGTACTGAACACCAATGACGCTTTACCTAGAGCATCACCTCTTTCTTTCTAACAGAGTTAGAAAGGTTACAAAAGGTAATTAAAGTAAACCACTACCTACTTTGATTCCTTTGGCATATCTATCCAGGGTAGGTTTTGCATTTCAATATAAGAGATGGACATTGTGAAATCAGAGGGTTTTATGGTAAGGGACAGTGAGTGCTGTCACTGCGCTGCTGATTTGCTGTGATTAGTCTGTTTTAACATTTTTTTGCAAATCAATTTTTTTCATAACAAAATACTGGCTAGACATGGTGGTGTACACCTATAATCCCAGCACTTTGAAGCCTGCAAGTTTGAACCCAGCCTGGGCTACAAAGTGAGCTCAAGACCAGACTAAACTGCAACCCTGTCTCAAAAAGACAATAAATAAATAAATACTAATCAGATATCAGAAATGACTAAACAGCAAGGAAAGACAATATCCTAATGTATATGATCACATCTGCATGTACAAGCTTCCCTTAAAGGCTGCAGTGACATATGCTGTAATTCTCTCTGTGTTATTTACGGGAAGAATATAACCCTCAGCAGCGGGCCTGGCCCCCCCTCGGCAGTGTCGGCACAGCACTGCTGCACAGCACTGCCTGAGTGCTCCCCTCGGCTCCCGACCGCAGGCCGGCCCGCTGGCTCGCGGCTCTCGGAGGGCCATCCACCTCAGGCCACGGCACTGACCCTTCACAGAGAGCTTGTAAGCGAGCAGCCTATTACAATGTGTACAAGTGACCTTTAATTGCATCAAGAGGCTTTTTGTTACAAGCTTTTTCAGTGATACACCATAGCTACAGTGTAAGTCAGTAAAATATTTCTCAAGGAGCAGAAATCCGAGGAAAACAACACCCAGGATCAAATATGCACATAAAAACGTACTGCTACCCCACAGACGTGCCTTTTAAAGTGACTACTGATCAGAGAGATGTTTTCTTTTTACTCAGATAAGAATTAAATATTTAGAACATTCACACACAATTAAAGACTTAAGAGATTTAATTGAACACAACCTTGATTGCAGTAACTACTGGAAACAAAGCTAGCTGTATCAAAGTTGCTATTAGCTTCATTTCACCACAGACGTTTTTAATTTTAGGAAAAGATGCTCATCTCTTTTTTACTAAATGACTGAATAGTCTGAAGTTTTATTACTTGAAAATATTCAGTGAAGAGTGCTATATCTAAAAATATATACCCAAACATGTTTCAAATATTGCTTGTATTATTTATATTGAACAGTGATACTTAAACAACAATTCAATAAAGGATCAAGCCCAATATTTCAACTTATTTACTCAGAAATGTAGGAATGAGTACAGTAAATGTCTGACAGTTTTACATAAAACTGAGCCCCCCGTTTCATTCAAGCCCCCACACAGGTTGCTTCTGTAAAGCTCACGCTGCAGCGACTCGCCCCGACTCTCCCCGCGCAGGTGCACCTGACCAAACAGCCCGGCGAGTGTGCTGCGCCGCCGGCCCGAAGGGCCTGCCCAGCAGTGTGGGGCGTGGAGCGGCAGCGTCTGACAAAACTGGAGTAAGAAATAATAGTCCTGCTTGGCTAGCTCGGGGCCCGAAGGCATTTCCACGACACCTCATGTTCCGCGGCTCCCCAGGCCAACATTTGAAAAACTAAAAATGTGTATTTGGTATCATGTTTTCTTAATGATGAATATAATCCCTTCGCATTACTAAGGTGCAAGAAACTTTGTAACATTAATCAATTGAAGAGGAAATATCTTCTAACACAAGATTACTTAATTTTTCTCAGGAAATTTCCAAGAAATAAAACACTTGCACAAAAGTGAAAAAGTAGCTTTTCACAGGACAAACCAAACCTTCACTAGAACTGATTATGACAAAGGAGGCAAATATTAGAAATTCAAAAAGTTGATTGTAGTAAGCCCTTATTGTATGACTTTAACAGGAAAGTTTCAGGCTAGAAAAGTAACAAAGGCACGTTAGAAAAATATAAAATAGCTTAATAATTATATTTATAATCAAAGTAATTTTTGCAAAGGTGCCTGAGCACAGAACTTGCATGAAAAGCAGCCACACACCGCTCTGGAAACTGGCGCCCGCGTACTCCACTTACGTCGCAGCACTCGGCCACGAGGCAGGACGCACAGTTCTCTGCAGAGAAACTTTATCTGGCTTACGCAGCACTTAGGAAGCCTATAAAAGGAGTGTTTGAGGAAATTTTTTTTGCCAGTTAACTTTTCATAATAAGGTACTTAGTAGATATGAGAAATAACACATTAGATAACACAAAATGTAAGGGAAAATGGTATTTGCACCCTGATGTAATTATATATGTACAAATACATTTGTTATGTATAGACTTGCATTATGTTCCATAAGGGAGAAGCTATGATTAATGCAGCCTAAATTTCACAATATAGTTCACAAAAATGGAGTAGAATGTTTGCTATGGACAGAATTTTTTAACCTGAAAGTTAAAAGAATATACATGTGCCTGTGCGCCCATGATACACACATGCACACACGCACTTTCCAGACACCTGACTTAAAAGTGCCTTTCTTCTGAAGCCACCTCTAAGGACAGAGGCTTTCTGGTGGAGCACTGAGGCTGCGCACCTGTCAAACGTGCTCGGGAAGCACAGTGAGCAGGCGGATTTGCGCTGCCTACCGCTCGGGGCACGGCCACTGGCAGCGAAAGCACCCAGGCGCCAGACCCCAACAGGCCGGAATTAAGAACCGCTCCCACAGCTCTTGGCCGCCTGACTTGGGTAAGCTGTGATGCCTGCTCGCGGTTCCCACAGCTCTTGGCCGCCTGACTTGGGTAAGTTGTGATGCTTGCTCGCGGTTCCCACAGCTCTTGGCCGCCTGACTTGGGTAAGCTGTGATGCCTGCTTGCGGAACCGTATGTCCCCTCCGCCGTACAGTGAATACAGAGTGCTGGTGATGCCTACTAATGCCGGCAAACCACTTGCACTGCTCCAGGACACTGCTGAACACTTACTAAAACTTATTTCTTGTATGAAAAATAATTAGCTCCTGGACATGCCAATTTTCCAGAGTAACTCTGTTCACAGAATTTGAAGTTCTGGATTTAATGCTGGTAACCACAGACGTGCATCTTTGGGAGGGCCATGGAGCTCGAACTCTGTGACGGTGCACATGTGCGGACTCCTATGAGAACAGGATAAAGTTTATGGATGTCAATGTGGTAAAAGCGTCCAACAGCTCCAAGAACAGATGAGATACCAAATACATGTTTTTAAGAAACTCAGCACAGACAATAAGAGTTTAACAACCTGACTGAGGATTTATGCGAAGAGACCAAGTGTGTCCCCAGTTCGTGGAACTGATCAGTTACTGATAAGGCTGAAACAAACCAACACGGGAAGAGGCAAAGAATTACACTAACGTCGCAATGTCACACTGAGAATATGCAATAATGATCAGACCCTTGAGCTTGTAAATCCCAGATGGGCTGGCCAGCCTCCTCTGAAGTGGACACAGTGGCGGTGACTACAGACGAAAGACACCAAGCAGCATGAAGGGTCAGGGTGGAACATTCTGGGTACATGCTGTGCAGGGTGCTCAGGCATCTGTGAACCTGGAACGCTGGGGCACAAAGCACCCCAAAGCCAACTCTGCCCCAGAGCTGCTGAACGCCACACCAACGCAGCACCAGGGTTCTGGCACGGTGGGCAACAGAAGAGTAAAATCCATGTTCTGAGGTTCTAAGAACTTCAAGTGCCTTTGGGCGGAACACTGATGTGGGGGTGCTGATAGGGATGCCCTCAGAGCACGAGCCGCACTGTGGGAGTGGGGTGTGCAGCTGAAGCCTGCAAGGCAGCTGTGAGCACTGCACCCCCCGTTCCTGGGCCAAGCCAACGATACGCACGGAAGTTCTGGTCCACCAGGGAGGAAACTATGGGCCTGTGTCACATGGGAGCCCCGGGACCAGATTGTGGCTTTGGGGCTGCCTGGCCAGGCTTTCCTCACATTACAGCGAAGTGCACACACTCTCCAAATACAAGAGGACCCAGGCTGGATATATGCAATAACCTTTTCTGCACCAGTGCTGTGGCACTCAGGTGCCTGCAGACGTTTTGTGTCTCCTGAAGAGATGGGATTCATCTGAGTAACTCCTTAGAAGCTTAATCTGCTGAGTGTCGCAGATACAGATTTGAGGGTAGCCACTAGGCACGTCTTGCTTCCAAGTCCCTAGCAGGCCTCACCTTGGAACACATGGGCACTCACACCCCACGAGGGCATGCCACACAACACGTAAGTGTAAGACAATTACAAAGACATCTCAGAAAAATTGTCACTGAATGTAAATGACTCAGGAAATGTTTCTTCTCTAACGCACTAAATAGACTTTTAAACAGGGTGCCACTTAGTCACAATTTCCTTTTCCATCCACTTATGGAACTATTAATGCAAAGACAGGCCCAGGAGAAGCACTAAGTGAAAACTTCGGTAGTCAGGCAGCCAGGGAGAAAGGCACTGTTCCCTAGAATAGCACTATTCCTCTGGGAGACTGAGCTCAACGGAATATGCTTTCACAACATTTATTTAGGAAGTTAGAAAATATTCCCAAATATTTTAGGAAATTACCTAATGAGTACACTTTCAGCATGTGTCTAGTCATGTAGCCATCTTTGGTCAATCATCAGAAAATCAAAGGCCAATTGGCATGACCCAACTCTACCTTTAATACCGCATGATTGTGTCCTGTAAGCTGGTTTTGTGTGAGAGCCGCTGTGGTTTTACAGGGAGATTAGCAGCTGGCCTTAAGCTGGCCTGCAAACCCTGCCCTGCAGACGCCTCCCGCCTTTGAAGTCCCCGTCTTACCTGGCAGCGCAGCAGTGGGAACCGGGCGGCGTCAGACCTCATCAAGCTGTTGGCTGCTAGAGCTAAGGGCGGCCTTCACTAATTGGCCCAATTGCGGATTATACCTCGCTACAGATTCAAGACAATAATTTAGTTAAATGATGTTTTTTCTTTCCCTTATCTCTTCCAATTAAGATTCCAAAGTGGGAAGAAATAGGATTAGACAGTCTCAAAACTGCTCCTGTTAAGGTGGTATGCACATCTGGTAGGTCACGATGGCGTGTGACACCCAGCTAGCACGCAGGCAGCTTCTGCAGGCCGGTGAAACCTACAGGACACTCCTGCGCATCTGCGGCAGCCAGAGCCACTGCGCAGATGCGGTCAGCGGTATAACTTCGCACACACCAGAATGTGAACGTGCAGGAAGTTCTATTTCATCCTCAAGGTTACTTTGCATTTTACTTTTGACAAGTGATTTAACCCATAGGAACAGGTGCCTTTGCTCAACTTTCTTTTCTTTCTTTCTTTCCTTCCTTCCATCCATATCTAGGAATAAAAAACTAATTTAAATAACAGCCAATATTCATAAAGGACACCACTGTCAGATGACATGGCTCATGCTGCTCGGCTTCCTAGCAGACGTTTCCATTATTTTATTTTAATGACATAACTGTGAAGTGAAAAAGCAAGTTCACTGTCCCTCTCCTCTATGTACAATAAACATGTATTCACTGTTGCACTTCTCTTTAAAAACTGGAAAGGCTGTTGTAAATATATAGAAGGAAATGAACCTGAAACTACAGATGCTATGCAACATTCTAAACTGTTAAATCTTGTGATAGTGACTAGGAGTTAGGAAGGACTCACATTTCTATAAAATGTAAAAGTTTCCAATAATTTCATGGAGTCATATCAAATTGAAGTAGGGGACTGCGTCACAAAGCTAATGTATACAAACGGCACCTGCGATTCTGGCCGTACTGTTGGGAGAAGGAATTCATGATCTCAGCAACTGCTTTGGACATAGCATTATGCAATAGAACAACGACTGTTAATTTCCCATCATGTTTTGAAATCCTGTATTGTTTTTATTGTTTTGCTTTTCCCTTTGTTTTTTTCTCTTCTTTTTAAAATAAAAAATTACCGTACCAAAATAGTAACTAGTTAGTAAGAACTGGTTAGCCAATTACTTTGTGAGAAAAACTTGGTGACTGGGTGCTGGGCCCTATATTGTGAGTCAGGTGTGATGTATTATAAGACAATCTTAAAAAAACGTCACTTCCTCTGACATTCTCTACTCTCAAGATTCATTTAGCGGAGAAGACCCACACCTGCACTAGTGATGGCAGCCTTCACTTCTGGACCAATGACAGCCTGTGTAACTGTGTGCAACCTTGGAGGGGCAGCTTTGCTTAACAGCGCATGTCTTTTATTCTGCTGAATGTAACCCAGTTACCTGCTCTCATTTTCATTGTTACACTGAATCTTGGGGCTGAAGAACTGTCCCACAAAACATGGAAACCCTGTTTGTAATAACTAATGTCATTAATATTAAACGCTAGTAAAAATGCTGTCTTTATGTCACCAAATTAAATGCATCCATATTTTAAACCCTACAAAATCTTACTTGCTTATTGTTTGGTACTATAATTTCAACAAGATTACAAGGTAAAGAAAAGAACTATAGTGAAAATTCCACCATGAAAAAGCAAGAATAATAGAAAGTAAAACAATGCAAGTTTTAAGCAGTTACCACAGCTCAGACATGGACCAAAGGACTGGGAACAAAGCTGGACCCCTGACGCATCTGCCCACACACAGTCTGAACACTTCTGTCCCCTGCCAGCTCAGAATCTTCTGATGTCTCAGATTTGCTCCTGGTGTGCTACGCTCCAGAACCTCACAGGATAGCTGAGTACAATTTTACTCAAAAAGTACAAGTCCACCCAAAACACACTCATTGTTCATACTGAAATGCTGGTACCTGTGAGGCATTCCCTCCAGCAAAGGACATCTTGAACGAATCACTTTCAGGTCATTGCTCCTCTGGCTTCAGGTTTACATCACTGAAGACTTGCTTTCTCTTTGGATATGCACTTAAGAAAACATAGTGCTATACTGAAAACGTTTCATCTCAGATGACCACATGACTGTCCTCTGTTCTAATAATAGTTCTATGTGGCTCTATGTATTTGTATAGTACAGACAGCTGTTATTAGAGATTACATTTGATTCCTTAATTTGTACTTTTCTAATACCAAAGTTACTATTACAGCATAAGAAAATACCTTTTAGGACGGGTTATACCTATATTTCTAGTTTAAAAAATAAGTCTTTGTTGGGTAGGTCATAAGGCAAAAAGGCCAAGGATATGACCAACTGTGTACTAAATATTAGCGTTGTGAACAGCAGCTGTTTATTTTTATTCTGTTTTCAAATATTGCTTCCAAACCACACGGTAACCAAGTGCATGAAGTCTAAGAGAAGCCTGCATGGCTAGGAGAGGCCTCCCCACAGCACCCTGGGAACCTACTGCGCAGCCTCCTAGACCCTTCAGCCCTACAGGAGAGGGCTCTGCTGAGACTGTGAGGCCGCTCCAGCCCCCGCCCCTCCCCCAGCCCCCCAACAGGACTTGATGAAAGAGAACGCAATCATAAACACGGTTCAGACTATTGTACTGCTTTCTTCTTTGGGCACAATACATTTTTCCCACTGTGGAACGGGCTTGCTTTGCATGGTAACAGAAATCATACCTCAGACAGACTTGGCCATCAGAATGCTAATTTGGGGTGAATGGTGCCTCATGGAGGAAAAGGACTTACATCCTGCATCTGAACTGAAAATTCAGTGTAAGAGGAAATGCTGAGGAAGCCTTCCTTGGGATGGAGAATTCGAGCTGTATCCTTCTAAAAGTCTTAAACAACATGACAGGAAATCCCTCAGTATCTTCAGAAGAGCCAAAACACTGCTGGAACCATCACAGTGCTGGGTTCTATTTCAATGGTTTCTTTTGAGAACTAAAGTAAATTAGCTCAAGAATCCCTGTTTCTCTGGCATTTCTGGTGTCCAGTGGCTTTCAGAGGGAGTATCCCCAGATGAGCAACTTCTGACACTCCCGCGGAGACGGCCTGCTTGAAGAGCTGGCTGCCTGATTAACTATTAACTGCTCTCAATAGGATCAGATAATTAAGGGCATTGATGACCATTAATTAGGAGGAGGGCACATTAATTTGTCACTGGATAGGGCCTTCCAATGATTTATAGGTTAGTGCTACTTGCAACTGTGAAGGGAAGGAGAGAAAGAGAGAGGACCACTAAGTCACCTCATCAAGTGGCCAGCTTAGAGAGGGCAGAGGGTCAAAAAGGGGCCAAAGTGGTCACTTAAGGGTGAAGTCCCGAACACCAAAGCCGTGCCAAGCCGCATTGACCATCATTTGGTGATGAAGTTAAAAATATGCTAATTTATTGGTGGCAATTCTCTCTTTTTATGGTTTCAAGCAGTTAAGACAAGTGGCCTGCTTAAAAGCTTTTCATTTGAAAAGAGATTAAACAAAATGGTTTGTCAAGGCTGCTTGGCTGCTTTATGTCTTTGTTAAAAAAAAAAAAGTTGTGCCGACTATACTGATAACTATCACATCAGCGAAAAGCCATCTCTCTGAACATTTACTTCATTAATACATATATCAACTCTAATTGCTTAATAGTTCAATGTTCATTTGCTCTTCAGCAAGATTAAGTTGAAATGAATCTTTTGTACTACTACTTTCTGTCATCGCTGCTTGCATAACAGTCAGAAAAAAGTTGCCGTATTGTAGAAAATTTCCTTACAGCCACTAGTGTAAGTCGTACTTGCTCAATTTAGCATGTACTGGGAAAGGGGATTTCACTGGTAGGAACGTCGCCACTTTCAGGGCACGGATCACAAGCTCTTGTTCTCAGCCACACACCACCGTGGGCAGCACAGGCATCCCTCACCCAAATAAGCTCAGCTCATTAGCATTCAATTAAACATGCTTCTCAAAGTCTGGAGAACATGCATGTCACATTCATCATGTAAGTTCAGAACTTATTTTTAACAGACATTTAGAAATTCTAAAACTATTTTTGCTACTCTCTAGTGATAAACCACTAACATAAGGGAAGGAGAATGAATGCCTATCTGTGCGTTACAGCAAGAGAATGTAGTATTTAGCACGAAACGCGTCATGAGACTTGCATTAAAGGAAAAGGGAAATGAAAGGAGGAGAAAGCACTCCCCTCAAGACTATAAACTACAACATAAAAATTCCCTTACCTCAATGGTGAATAGTTTCCTTTTTAACTTAAAAGCTAAGTCTTTGACATCTGATTCATCACAAATCAAGTTATTAAGCCGAGGAATCTGCCGAATATGAATCAAACCTTGCAGAGAGAAAATTAAAAGAAGAAAAATTTAATGCTGTCATCAGATGCATAAATTAAAATCTTACGGTAGCATCCAGTACGTTTACACACAGGCATCTCCCTTTAAAACCGGGGCTTACTACAGGAGCAGCGAGGCAAATGGTGTGATTATACTCAAGTAATCAGGCAGAATAAGATAAACAGAAATCCTTGTGCGAGGAAAACTAATTGCACTTCAGTACACAAGTACAGATGTAAAGAGGGATCTTAGTTCTTGTCAAAACTACAGCTGGTTTGTGTGTGATTTTCCCTTGTATTTACAGTAAGCAAATATGGCTATCACCTTGCATGCTGCCCACGGCACCACTGAGCGATCTTTATTTTATTAAATGCACCAGTAAGCAGCCAGCAAAACAAGGCGCATGGGTTACTGATCAGCAGTGAGGCTCTCATGGAAAGGACTGCATCCCAGGCCTTACTAACGAGTGGGCAGGCCACGGAGGAAGGCTGCACCTCGGAGCACGTGGGGGCAGCGCGGACCCCAGGCTGTGGGAGACACTCATTCCCACGCCTGGACACCGACCTCATGGGCCTGCAGGCTTTGTGCACGTGCTAGGTAAACCACAAGCCTGGCCTCCTGTCGGGCAGTGCCTGCTAATTCCTGCTGACAAGGGCACCAGTGGCTTCTGACAGAATGAGGGGCATCTCCCACAGGCTTGGGCAGCAGGCTGTGCGCTCCTCCCCGCCAGAGGCAACTGACTTCTGTGTGGAAGCCACCGCTCCAGGACAGGGGACCAGCACCGGCAGAGCGGCCCCGGGGCCGGGGGTCCTCTGGATGCTGTGTGAGACGCAAGCTTAGCCTTGTGGGCGCTGCTCCCATTTAGTGAGTGCACTTCCGGGTGCCTCACTTGGGTGCTCTTGAAAAAGTCATTTCTAGCTACAAACTAAAAACACCCCACATGTAGCCACTTGGGAAAGTACTTCTTACAAATAAGCACACAAGGCACCTTGCACTTTCACCTGACGGGTGCGCGTTCAGCTGCGAAGTCAGGAGGCCTGAGAGAATGCGTTATTCGCTCCCCGGCAAGGCCTTCCGAGTAACAGCAGGCCTACTGCTCATCAGAACTGCTCAGGACTCTGGGAAACAACTGACCAGCTCAGACCGAGACTGCTGTACAAAGGTTCACAGCCAGTTAACTTTTGAAAGGGTCTCATCAAAATAACAGTTTCCAGAACATGAAATACAGTTTCACTAAGTCAATAAGCTAATCACTATTGTACTTATAAATGATAATGTATAACTTATAATTTATAAATCATTATTATAATATGTAATCCAATTTATCAGCTGGGATTGCATTAAAAGAACAAACTTGAAAATACTCAAATCTCAATAGATCTCTTCTAATTACAAAATGACACAGCGCACGCCTCACCTGTGGGGTTAAGAGGAACAGGCCATGCGCACGTGGAGCACGGGAACGCGCACGTGGAGCACGGGAACGCGCACGTGGAGCACGGGAAC
>NDGN011383559.1:0-15140 GCA_002564285.1 Tympanoctomys barrerae | reverse complement strand
GCGCACGTGGAGCACGGGAACGCGCACGTGGAGCACGGGAACGCGCACGTGGAGCACGGGAACACGCACGAGACACATTACTGTCCAGGGCTGCTGCTCCCAGTTTATAGGCTCCAGCTTTTCAAAACAGTCCTGACTGCTCTTATATTTTTAAAATTCAATGCACTGGTTAAGCACACTCTTCAATAATTTTTCTGTATATTTTAATATGTGAGCCAATAAGATAACTTCTACAGATTCACAAAATCCTAGTAGCAGAATTCAGAGAAGCTACTGAGTCTTTAGAAGTTTCTATGGAAGTATAATAATTCTACAATAATAAGAGCAATAACAAATTTTATTTTAGACCCATAAATAGGTCAAAATTTGCTATTCAGTATATTCACTATGAAATTTAGACCAAATGCATATGCAATACTACTGAACTTACAATTCAAATGCTTCTATGAAAAAATTATTTCAAAAACCTCCAACTAACCAAATGGCCAAAATAACACGAACAGCTTGAAACGCAGGGGTGGAGCAGCCGCTCAGTGGCAGGGTGTATGTCAGCACGCGCCACGCCTGAGTGCAGCACGCACCAGACAGGAGGCCCAAAGCCTAGGAACTTGCGTGACGTGCCTGGGGAGCTCCCTGTGCGCCCCAAGCAGTGATGCACAGGCGCTGCGAGCTCCAAGCTGAGCCTGCGGAGCAGAGCCGTGGGTGGGTTCGTCTGGGAGCCAAGGGCCCCTGAATTCTAAGCACTTCAGAGTCCAGATTTGCCAGACTAGGGATACTCCGTGTACATTACTCATGTCCAGCAAAGCTTGGAAAGCACCACGGAGTGCGTGGCAACGTTCAGTAACTAGGATAACCAGCAGGGGCCTGAGCCGTGCGCTAGACCTTGGGCCCGCTCCTCCTCACTGGCACAGCCTGGGGATCGGCTGCCAGCAAGGCCAGCTAGGGAAGGAGTGCACTGCACCTTCTAGGTCTAGGTACCAGTCTAGGACGAGGTACAATTCATGCTGCCTGACCCAGGTGCCGACCAGAAGGAATGGCCCCACGCGGCCAGGCCCAGCCTCCTCCTGCCCAAGGCGCTGCTTACCATGATAATCCTTATAGAGAGGGTTGATTTCTCTCTCCGAACCAACAAACGATTCCAAGGCCACTACCGTATCTGACAAGTTTGTGACACGAGCAGTAATTGCTTTATTCTGCAAAACACAAAAATGAAACACTTTTATTTAAAATGTAACATCTAAACAGTGCCAGTATGACATCTTGATGACAAATTATACTGGGGGTAGATTATCAGGATGGAGAAATAACTCAGAAAAATTAAAGCTGCTACTGGTTGAAAATTGGACAAAATATGTTCTTAAGTGAAAATTCCAAACCACATACGTATGCTACGCTAATCAAAGAGCTGAGGGGAAAACACGAGTTTGTAGAAAACATAATTTTCTTCATTTGCCTTCAGAGGCAAGGCTATCTCTACTTTTGCATCCTATTATTTTTCAAATTACTTCACCCACCACCCACTGGAAAATCCTGCAGGCAACAGGATTCAAAGCAGTAGCCAGCACAGTGTAAAGTGTGCGGCAAGGACCACATGGTCACGGATCATGTGCGACCGGGTCTGCGCCCAGCAACAGCCACGGGCCTCTGTAACAGGCTGGAGACACGGGAGGGCCCGCCACAGGCTGCACCCGTGCTCAAGTGCTTCTGCTTTCCCTCTAGACATGGCCACGTGGCTCTGCACCAATAAAAGGGACACCCCAGCCAGCAGCCTGCCCTCTCTTTCCTGACACGATCCAGAAGAATCCAAATTCCATTAAACAGTATGTCCAGTCATTAATAACCATTCTGAAATACCCAGCAATTCTTGGCTATAAGCATGAAATCATCAGCTACTCTGCTGGTTTTGCAATTATTTAATGACACTGGAGTGTTCCCTCTGATCCCTCGCGGGGCAGTACATCTGGAAACCGTGATTATGTGTAGTAATGCCATCGAAAGCCTTTTATTCTAAAGACCTAGAGTTTGTAAACTATTGTAATCATGAAGCTCCCTTTTTAGACATCAGCAACGTCCACCAGTTTAATCTTTGAAGAAAAGGGCAGGAAATGTGAACTAGGGAAATGCATCACTTGGATGCGCTGGCTTCTGGCAGCGAAGAGGCTGCAGAGAGCAACGGTTCTGCCGCGGAGCGTGCCGGCTCCTCCCCGTCCCGCGCCCGGTGCTGAGCACTGTGGAGGAAGGAGCACAACAGCGGGATGCGGGTGGAGGGGCACGGTTGCCAGCAGCCCGGGCCTCCAGCCCCTGGGGAGCCCGTCCACGCGGAGGGATGCGTGCGCCTTTGAGCCCCTACTTCTGAAAAGGGCCGGTACAAGTAATTTCCCTTAACTGTCTTTGATACTCTCAATCACGTGAGCACATCAAGCGTAGAAAGCAAACTTCACTTGGAAATGCTTATTTTTTCCAAAGGCAATTTTTCATTCAATGGTGAGAAAATAATCCAGATTGATTCCTTTCAGTTCTGTGCCACAGGGGATGGTCCTCCTCCAGGAATAACAGGGGCTCAGAGGCCATCAACACGTTCCTCTCAATATTTCTCTAGCCAGAGACCATTATATCAAACTCATCCAGGTTGGGCTTCAGCCAGTTATTCTTCACCCAAACAAAAATGTCTGCCAGACATTCCAACAGCTGGGAGACAGTTCACAAAGAGTCAACTTGAAAATGATTCATTGTGCTGGGGACTGAACAATGTTGGGGTGGGGGTGGGGTGCGGCTAGGCTGGTAAGAGAGGGTGAGAACAAGTGGGAGATGGAGCAAACCATGTGGTCCCCCCTGGAGGAGAATCTTGGACCACAACCAGCAGGCGCGAGGCGCGCATCATTTCATTTTCAGTTTAAACTCAAGTGGGAAGAGTTCTCCTGTCAAGGACCGTCAGATGAGCAAGCACTTACAAAGGCTACTGACAATATTTCTCAATCAAAAGGTCAGACTTACTTTTATCTGTAAAGACAAGACTAATCCTCTCTATCTGAATCTAACACAGTGAAAGGCATTTTGCATCTAAATATCTGAATCTAACATGATAAAAGGCACTGGTGATAGAAGTCAACCATACAAGATCTCACGGCTACAGGCGAGCACTTTCTCACTTTAGATGAGTAGAAATTATAAGATGTGGGAATGAGATTGATTTCCATTCTAGTTATATGTAAGCATGATGACAGGTATTTATTTATTTATTTATTTATTTAATTTTTTTTGAAGTCCTCAGAAAATGAATTTATGAGTGTAATTTAGGGACCTCACAACCAATTATACTGTTTTCCATTCTTTCTTTCTTTCTTTTTTTTTTTTTTGGCGGAACCAGGGATTGAACTCAGATCCTTGCGTTTGCCAGTTAAGCGCTTATCCTACTGAGCCATCTCCCCAGCAATGACAGGTATTTAAATGGCTAACTTGACATTGACTTCCTTCATTTAATCTTAATAGTGAGCCATTAGTAAGCTAATAATAAACTTAACTAAGAAGCCATATTTATCAACCTTATCGGTCTTTTAAAGGTACTTTTTAGAATATTTTAAAGAGGAAAACTAATTAATTTCAAATATAAAAGGCATGCACAGCTTATATTTCAAGATTTCTAAGAAACTCATTGAAATATTTATTATATTTCTAAGTTTTATAGGTTTCTATCATAGCTATTAATTGTAAACTATTTTTAACTGTTTTTTTGTTTTGTTTTTTGGTATAGGGGATTGAACTCAGGACCTTGCACTTGCTAGGCAGGCACGGATGTTGCTGAACTATCTCCCACTAACTTTTTTTTTTTTTTTTTGTGGAACCAGGGATTGAACTCAGGCCCTTACGCTTACCAGGGAAAGAGCTTATTCCACCGAGCCATCTCCCCATCCCTGACTAACTACTTTTAAAGCTTCCGTGACAATTTCGAGCAAGGATAAACGTGTCGTCCTGCTACTGTCACCGTAAAAGCACAGTACTGCAGGCTCCACATCACAGTGACCTGCCGCTCTCTGTACAGCCACTCTGCAGAATGCTTCATATGGCATCGCAAACCAGCTTAACTGTGAAAGCCGTACAGGCAGCTGAAAAAATCTACAGAAGGAGACACAATGGCACTTGTGTAAGAGTCACATCTAATGATAAATTCATTCAGTTTTATGGTTATTTATAAAAGCACAGAATGTATTTGGGCACATAAGAGTACATTTTCTTAATGTGGAATACATGTCACACATTACTTCTGCATGTCCAAGATTCACAAGGGATACAATCTGTTGATGTAACCTTACCTTAAAACCATTCTTGTCAGAAGGTAGGTCTTTCAAATCATAATATTAATACTAAATGGTTCTTTAGATAAGTGAAAGTCAATTTACCTAAGAGAATCTAAAATTAACATCTTCAGGAAACCCTTAAAAGCATAATAATAATCACAATTCACTTTAGCAGAAAAACACTGTGGATTAGAAATTGTCATAATATAACCAGCAGTGTACGGCGAGCTTTAGCATCAGGACTGGAGGCTCGAAAGTGTAACTCCTACATTTTCACCCAAGCAGATTCTAAGAGTTTTTATATGGATAACAAAGAGGTCCAAGCCTTGGGGTCCTTGGTATATAGCTGCACATGGAGAATTACATGTATTTGTGCATCAAACACTCAAATGTAAGTTGGAACATAATTTTTTGTGAGTTTGGAAGTCATTCTATTCAGTGTCTCATTAAGAGCATCTACAGACATCAGAACACATCAGCAGAGTAAACGAACATCCTAGTGTGCGCGTGGCTTCACGACATCACCCTAGTGTGCACAAAGGTCCTGCCGCCCCTCCTCCTCGCCCATCTGGATATGAAAATTGAGGATGACTCACAGATCCTCCTTACAGCAGACCCGTCTCCCTCCGCTCCTGGGTGAGAGTTGTCAGCTCTGGATGGCAGCCAAGACACGACTAGGAGAGAAGCCAGCAGAGAGGAGAGCCGGTGTCCAGGACTTTTAAGAGTTCGCTGGCAGGCTAGAGCACATTGTAGTAAGTTACATAAAAGGCTCTTACATTGGGGTGTTGTAGTCTTCGCTCTTAAGTGTTTGAAATTTAAAATATGTCACGTTTTGTAAATAAAAAAGGCAAATTACATTTACAAATCTTCTATCTTTTTATTCCAATTTTAATTTCATGAGGCCCAACACATTTGGACTATTTCCTGCTTACTTTCCCAGCATGGTGGCATATTTTTATTTAAGATATACCAAATTCATTAACTGGCTTTTATTTTTTTTAATTTTTTTTCCATAATTTCATTGATAAATGAACAGCAATGAGACAGTTTCAAATCAAATTGGTAGGGCAGTTTCAATAATTCACACATTGCATACATTCTTCCGAGTGCATTAACTGGCTTTTAAATTGGGAAGATTAATTTAATGCTTCCTTTCAATTTAAATCTCATAAAAATAAATTAGGAATTTTTAAGAGATGAAAGTTTAAACAATGTGATATAAAATTCTCCCAATTTTCTATTAAACACACTGAGAAGTCCAGTTAGTATTACGAAGAATGGGACTGTTTCAACCCCTGAATATTTTCTTGGACTGAGTTTCCGCAATAATATAAAAGATGTAATTTGTACCAATACAAAATACATTTCCAGAAAACATTTTTAGAAAGTTAAGAAATAATTAACCAACCAATCACCAAGAAGCTTGAGAGAAATAAAACATCTGACATGAAACATTTATGAGAAGCTTCAAGAAAGAACAGGTTACTCAGTTTATACTACTCAAGACAGGGAGCAAGTGAGATGTGGAAGGCAGAGCCCACGTGCGCACGGCTGAGTGTGGCGTCCGCACGCACGCACGCGTGGCCTGAAACCACAGAGATGCGTAAGAGACGCTGCATCCGGCCCTTGCAGAGGCACCGGCGGGCGGGGCGCGTGAGCACACAGCTACTCAACAACTTCATTTACCAAGCTTTCTGAAGGGTGCATAGAATCATGAATATTCTAGAAACTATGACACTGCTTTGTCATGAAATTCAAAAAGTAAACTTGGATCAAAACAAATCTAGGGATGTTTAATAAGAGAATTTGCCAAATTACTGTCATTAAGTTCTTATTCCATAAAAGTCAGAACTGTGAAATAATAAAAGTATGCTGTTGTTCATAGATCAGATTTTTATTTTATTAAAATATTTGGTAGTAAGGAAGTAATCCTGTTCACGACTGTTTTGGGCTGAATAAAGAATATAGTTTTATCAGGTACAATCATGTTAATGCATAGTAGTAAGAAATGAAGGCAGGACATAAAATCTTCCCAGATTTAATGCTTAGACTTGATTCAAAGTCAGTTTTGGGACACAGAGGAACTTTTTTAAATTACAAAAGCTAAATTAGTCCACTGGTAGCATCATATAACACTAGCTCATCTGGGGACATCACAGGCCAAGCATATTCTGTGGGTTTGTCCTTCTAAAGCTTACCACACATGCACACAGTTGCTAACAGGAGGTGCACTTAATCTCGAAGGCAACAAAAAAGGCTGGGCAGGTCAGATTTTACCAGGAAGAGCAATGAAAACACGCCGTCTGGTGTTTGCTATCTGATCAAACATACGCTCCATGTTTTGGTATGAAAATGGTTCTTTTTTTTTTTTTTTTTTTTTTCTTTTTCTGTATTTAGGACAGGGTCTTCAGGGTCTCACTATGTAGATCGGCCTCGTAGTGATTCTCCTGTTTTCAGCCTCCCAAGAGCTGGGATTACAGGCATACGCTACCACGCCCAGTCTCAATTTACATCTCTTCAGGCCCCATGGGTGGGCCGGCTCGACAGGCTGGTGATTGAACCCTGGCCACTGTGCTCTGCCTAAGCAGGTGCTTTAGTCCCCTGAGCTATCTGGCCGGCCCATGAAAATGTCAGTTCTTTACAACCAAGGATTACTGTTTTCAGAGCACATGAATTTATTTTCAGAGATCCTATTTATATTGACCCTGGCCTCAAATACTACATATTTTGTAGAACGTTGATTTTTTTTTCCAGGTTATTCTGCAGAACGTTTAAAAAGCTTATATTTTCTGAAAGTTCAAAAATAGGATGAACAAAGCACTAGAATCAGTAAGTTAGGAAGACAACGGCAGGACTTTAGAGCTGCTTTCCGGAGTGTCCCACATCTACACACCATGTAGTCTCACGTTGCGGAAACAATTCCTTGAGAAATTTGATGGCATCTTCTGCTTATAGCCGTTTTATAGTAACTTCTTAAATCAGAAATTTCACCTTAGTACTTTCTCCTCAAAAGCCCTAAGATCAAGTTCACAGATGTCCACAGGCTTGTGCCCCGCCTGGAAAAACCATCACTAATATTCAAATATCAAACAGAGCCTCCAGCTGATGCTCGGGCTGCAGTGGCAGGTTAAAGACACGAAAGTTTAAAACCAGCTTAGAGTAATCCCATATTGAGTATGAAATGATAGCCTGTCATCAGGAGCAGGCGGGCAGAGCCAGGTCCAGATGGGAGGCTGGCTGGGAAGGAGGCGGGGGCAAGGGCGCCGCGCGGCCAGCAGGGACTGCTCCCTCTGCCGGCGAGGCCCGCGCTCGGGCTGCCCGCACCCGCGGCTGCCTTCAGTGATTGAAGATCCGGCCATAAACTATAGCCCTCGCGGGCCGCGCTGCGGACCTGCACGCGCGAGCTCACGGTACCCTCTTTTCCTCCGATTAATTCACCAGGTACTAAAGGAGCCAATGTTTCACCAGGAGGCCCAATTATTTATCTCGTAATTTAATGACATCACAAGCATAAGCACACGCAGCACTGCGTTTATAATATAAAGCCTCTTAAAATGAAGGATGCCTCTGAACCACGCCTGTTGATACACACATCCATTCTCGAGAACGCCACGGTGGGCTGCAGACTTCACGGCCCTCGCTCAGGCTCTCCATAAAGCCCGTAATGAAATAATATAGAAATGAACCATATAAATCAACTATACAGGGAACAAGGAAACAGCATGTCGCAGCAAAAGAGCATAATGTACAGCGCCAAACCTATCGACAGTCTAATGATCGAGTTCTCGGAGCTCGTGCACTAGTACGTGAGGAATTAAGGATGAATGCGCACACAAGAGAGCTGGTAAATTCTACAGAAAAATTATTCGATATTTGATTTTCAGTGTAAGTTAATAGCTGCAGCAAAACCACTTAGTAAAAATCTGTTCCAAGAGCTTGGCCTCCAACCAGAAGCTGCCGGAGCAGGCGACCGCCCTCCCCGCTGCTCGCCTCGGAGTCCTGGCGCCCACGCCCCTCCGCCTGCCTGCCTGCCTGCCTGCCTGCGCGAGGCTGGGCGGGAAGCCTGCCCTGGAGGCTGCTGCCCGCCCTCTCCGAGCCCTGGCCGCCTTGCTGCACGGCGCTCGCCTGGGAAAGTGCGTTATCATTAAGCCTGGAGGTCAGCTGTGGCACTAACAACTCCTTGGAAGCGCTCAGCCACAGCGCACGATTTGCTAGTCTAATTAAATATTAATTCTAAGTGTTACATTTTGTGGCTAAGAGCTTTTATTTTCCATCATCAGCTTGGAAGAGAAAGAGGTTACAAGGCTAATTTAATCTCTCCCCTTGTCCTCCCCAACATTAAAGATTCACTGCATAGGGTGCGAAAACTATTAAAGAAGCTAGGACTCTTTATATAGTAGTAATAATGTAATTAATAGCAAAGGGCTAAAACATACCATCAGAACATAATATTTGACCTGGTACTTAAATGGCTTTGAATCATAATTGCTTACAAGCACACCTGCTCTCAGTACTAAGAAATATCACCCCTCCTCAAAGACACCAAGCTTTCTTTAAAGGTATGCAAACAAGTTTATAAATCTGATTAAAAGCTTGCATTTCTCTTACAGGTATTTTGCAAACAGCTTGTAAGTCTAAATACAGGCTTAGTAATTTTATTTGTAAAATAAATGCAAAATTACATCAAGCTATATTTCTTTTCTGTATGAAAAAGCCATGCAGAGGATAGCATATAACAAAAAAGAGTGTGGTGGGAACCCCCATTTTTCTTCTGTCGTGTGCAAGGTGACTGAACACACAGGCCCCTCCCTGGCCCAGGCCTGGGCCCTGGGCAGTATGAGGACCGTGCAGCCCCGCAGCCCACGGTTCCATGTACGCCCAAAGATGTCTCAATCTCCACGCTGTGGCCGCCGCTCCCAACGCATGGCGGAGGGCTGGCCTTACGCAGCCCGTTAGCTAATAACTGTGGGCAAGACAGGCACTGAATGTGCGCCCCAGTGTGCGTTCCGACGCACAGCGCCACTGCAAAGAAAGCAAAACCCCATTTATGACCAAAGGTATTACTATTTTTGAGGCTGACTGAATATGCTTTGGTTAGATTAAGTGTAACAGAATGTTCCTAAATGTTTTTTTCTTTTAAAGTCTATCCTTTTATTTAATATGCGTGTTTGCCCTAAGACAAAATGATACATATGCTGCTGTAGATGCTCTATGTAGACAGAAATTTACAGATAGTTTGGAGTTTATTTTTAAAGTTTCAACCACCCTTGATGAGTACATCAAATTTATAGTATATGCATAACATACAAGCTACAATTTGATTTTAAAAATTAAGCAGATGCTAGTATGTGTAGTCTGAAACAGAACAAAAGAATTTGGAGCTATAAGAGGTTACCAATTCCAAACCTGTAGTAAGAGCTGAAATTGGCCCAGGGAGATGGCTCAGCAGAATAAGCGCTTGCCTGGAAAGTGCAAGGGGCTGAGTCCAATCCCCAGTTCCACAAACAAACAAACCAAAAAAAAGTTGAAATACAGTTCTATTTTCTATTTTAAATAAAAAAGTTGACAACTCACTAAACATATGTGAAATTATGAGGTTCTGATAAATACATCATAAAATTAAAATGGATTTAATATGATTCCATTCATTTTTAAAAACTGCCTTTTTAAATTTTTAATTATGCCAGCTTCCTAGGGTCCATGTTAGAGAAGCAAAGACCCGGAGACATCACAGGCAGGTCCTCAGCTGAGAAGGTCTTGCTGAAAGAAGGGCTCATGAAGAGACGTAGAACATACAGCCTTGTCCGTTAACAGTGGACGGCTACGCATAAGAGGTTAAATCTACAATTTTAATCTTTGTACACTTTCCTTATTTACATTCACAAACCATTCTAGTAGATTAAAATGTATAGTTGGAGGTGTTCTGTGCATTCTGACAACAGCACTCATATCAACAATTACATAAAAATTTCCCCCCTAATTTTAGTTGTAATCTCACAAGTCTGTTGTCTACCGACCAAGCAATTATTCTTAGTTCTTATTCTAAGAATAAAACATTTCACACTGGGAGAAATTTACAAGGTCACTGGAGTCCGTGTTTCACAATCCCTTGTTGGTGGTTTTGTCTGAAGGCTTCTACTGAATAAGGGTTTAGATGATAAAATACCCAGCATGAACACGAAAGTCTGGAAACAGCAATAGGGCTGATCTGCATTTCTCTACCTGGAAACACATTGTGTCTTTTACTTCAGCAGGTTTCAAACTCTAATATAAGAATAGTACAATTATTTGAAAAGCTATCAATTAAAATAATTTACACCTCATTCGATTTTCAAGAAGACATATACTGTAACAAGGCCCTTTCCTCCTGCTTTTGAGCAGAAAATAAATTTTCCTTGGTATAATTCATGATGGTATCGGAGCTTCCAGTGACAACTAACCGCCTGCTGCGGCAAGGTGCCAGAGGTTCGCCACCTCTAGGTAAGCTCGTAGTGCTGGTAATAGTTTTCTAATGATAGAGCTGAAGAGAATTTCTAGTGTAGTGGGGAACAGTGGTCATACACTCAGGACTGCACTGGGCTGTTAACTAGCCAAGTTCCAATGATGACAAATAAAAATGTGCTGTTGTCTATTTTTTAATCTGAAATCTGAATAAAATACAGTGGAGCTTGCCAACTAGTGTTCTTTGAGCAGAAATATTAAATAATGGCAGTATTTAGAACTTTTTAGAATGAAAATATTTATTATTTTTCTTATCAATAGCAAAGAAATCTTCACTCCAACATTACTGTAAAGAGAAATTAGGTTTATATTAAAAACTTCCTTAAAAGTATAGATTATAACAGCTTGACTAAAATTGGCAATCATAAGTCAATTTTCTTTTGAAATAAATGGTTTGAGAAAGGTAGATACATAGACTTTCCTACTTTAATTATAATTCTAAACGCTTCAATATTTATTTCTTAATGACTTTAGGTGAAAATGACTTTAATCAATAAAAAAATACAAAGAACAACCTGCCGGAGTGTGTTTAAAAAAATGCATAAGCCAGAGGGAATTTACTTTCTTTTCCTAGTAAAATCATATTAAGTCACAAAATTAAGTTTTCATTTTCCCGAAGAATAAATGTTATTGGTCATCATTCCGTTCAAGCACATCACAGTCATTGGGAAGGAAGATAAAATTAAAAGGCATGCTATGCTTATATAACTTGAAAGCGGGTGATGGATTTCACTAGAAGAAAGCCAGTTCACAATTATACACCAGAAAGTGGCTAAAGTTTCTTATGTTGCTAGATGCGGGGACCGAAGTGTCTTATGACTACTTAAAGTGATCACTTTGGGAACTAAAAGTCTTATTAAAAAGTTCCCAAGAGAAGAACACCGTTTTTGTTCCTAACGGTAAACAGCAGTGGAACGCGCAGCAGCAGAGGCGTCCCCACCCTGGGCATGCACGCCTGGCCGGCTGCTTCCTCCGCCCTCCCTGTCTCCAGCCTTCCCGCCGCCCTCCCTGGGCAGCAGAGCCGCGCAGCTGAGCGCTGAGCAGGCGGCAGCTGCGCGACGACAACTGAAGTCTGTCTCGGCCAGGCTGAGGCCACGCGCCCCTCTGTCCGCTCGCCCCGCTGTCCTCACCAATTAAGCTCCGGCGCGGGCTGCTCAGACGCTCCCGGCTCCCGCGCCGGCTGCTTGGCCAAGGGAGCGGCCGCCCAGCAGGGATCTGGGAACCAGCACGACAAGGGCTCGGCGCCGGCGGCCGGCCGGCTCCCCCATCGGCGATGCCTTCCTCCACTGCAGGGTGGGACGGGACGAAGTCTGGGCTCGCGCGCCAGCGGCTCCGCAGCGCAGAGGCAGAGCCTGTCTGGGCGTCAGCGCTGCGCACCTCTCAGCGCCAGCCGAGAACCGCATTCTGCAGAGGCTCTGCCAGGAAGGCCAATGTGTCTTTGCAGGGTAAGCTGTGTAGGACTGGATATGTTTTAAGGTATCCATCAGACATCTGGCAAAGTGTCAGTGCTTTCTTAAGATATTCAGAATTTATTTTTATACATCTGCTTCACAGTATGCTTGTCATCTTTCCTTTGCTGTCGTGGAAATAATCTTTAATGCAAAGTAAATAAATTGAAGTTGTAGGGCTGAACACAAAATATGTGGGATTCAAATCTAAAAACTGTTCTAGTTCACCCTACTTGCAAAAGTCTTACTGTAACAGTAAGTCAAAATCAGTTTTGAATCTATGTCATTATTTTCCCTATTTTAACTTTTGCCTCTCTTTGCAATTTCCTTAACTATGTGTTCCTCTCCTACAATGAGATAAACATGGGAAGCATGCCAGAAGTACAATAAAGGGTAACTAATCATCGCTGCACAAGTCTGACAGAATGCTAATAACTAAAAGAAGGACAGTGATTGGCTGGCTGGCCCTGGCGGAGATGAAGATGTCTCGGCGGGCTTCCTCTAGCTCCCTCACCTACGGAAGCTCACTGGGCTTCTGGAGCCTGCCTGCCACGAGCCCGCCCACCCGAGCGCCAGCGGGCACCTGCGGATGGAGCTTCTCTGCCTCGCCCCAGCTCTCACACTGAGGAGAGCTCCACAGACGTGGCCTCTGCCACGCTCAACCCTGTGTACCCCCGGCTCTGGTGGCCAAGGCATAAGCGCAACGACTCAGCCATTCGATCACCACTTAACTGTGCAGTCTCCAGAGCTGGCATCAGTCTTGGCAGAAAGGAAACTGCTCTCTGAAATCGAGTCTTGCTACAAGTGGCGATGCTGCGAAGATCTGAATGGACACCTCGCGTCACCTACGCCTGCTGTCTCCTCAGCCACCCCATGAGAAGACTGCTAATGCTCCTCATCACGAAGCAGGATGCTGAAGAGTTCTCTCATTCTCACTTTTGTGCTAGGGACTGAAGCCAGGGTCCTCAGAATGGTCAGCGCCACAGAGCCAGACCCCTCCCTCCGTCCCTCCCTCAGGCAGAATCCACACCTTAGATTCTGCAGGCTGATCTCTTTATGACAGTTAATTGTGTCAATTTGAGTAAGAAAGCCCACCAAAATCAAGATCAGGGTAGTTCTGGGGGTGCCTGAGGGGAATCACCCTGGGCATGAGTGGCACCAACCAGTAGGGCCCACGGTCTGTCCAAGCGAGCTGACTTCTGTCACCTGGGAGGAGAGCCAGCCCTTACCTCCTGGCCTCCAGTGCGGACCCTGCAGCCTCTGGACACTGACTCGCACAGGACACTGCCCTGAGCTCCAGGCCTGCGCGGGACCAGCGTGCTCCTGTACTCGTCCACATCTCACTGTGTGTGGCCCTTGTAAGCCTAGTCTGTAAATCCTTATATGTATGAAAGTGGCAACTGGGTTCATGGACTTGATTCTCTCCATAATTCTGGGTACAGACAACATTAGACAAGAACTGAAGCAAACGCAGTGGTTAAGGTCCATGCTGACCTTATGGGGAAATGTGGTGTGGTTCTTGTTCAGTTCAGCTTTATAACCAGAATCATGGAGGGAAGCAGGCGTGTGCCTGAAGCAGTGCTGGGCCTGCACATTTGGGTCACGCTGCTTCTCTCGTAAGCACTGGCTGGCACTGCTCGGTCTCAGTTCTGGAGGCCTGTGTAAGGCGCAAAGGGTGCAGGGGCCAGCGTGCCAGCGCTGGGGTGTCGGCCCCACTCCTGCAGAGGCGGAAAGCTCAGAAGCATGACCCGCAGAGGGCATCTACCTGTAGAGCCCCAGCCGTCACTGGCTCACTGTGCACTTCATCTGGTCTGCCCCACAGACCCTGTCCTAGCAGCCCTGCTGAACGAGCAGCACGCATGGCAGGGAAGGGTGCAGCACCACCAGGGGCTGCTGCAGCCCCGAAGCCACCGGCGGGACTGTGTGTGCGCCTCGGGGACACATGACAGGTACCAAGCAAACGCCATCAGGGTAAGTGCCAGGTTCGTAACTGGGAAGGGATCCGGCCAACACTTGGCCTGCAGTGGTCACTATGTACATTTTAATTAAATAAATCCAATCTCCTGGTTTGGTACATTCACGGATCTAGACCAGGCTTCCAAGCACCTGGTTATCGCTGTTATTCTTTCCTTAGACTGTACTCTGTGCCAGGCTTTAGAAGTTCTTAATAGTTTTGTCTCCCACTTATATCATGAATAGTTTGATAAAACTGTTAAGCTTTACACTTTCTACTAAATGTTTTGATATAAAACACACATGCCACACATCAGGTCTTGATTTTTGGTCTGCGTGTAACTCTGGCATTACCCAGCCTGACAAGCATTGCTATATCCATTTCAAAGAAGCCTCTCTACTGATGTTAAGAAGTCCAAATTTAATTGACACTTCTAGTTGCAAAAGGTCAGAGGTATTTGGACAGCAGCAAAGGTAAGCTGCGGCCTCCTGACCAGCTCCCAGTTCTCCTCCTTGTGCAGCAGTTACAGCCAGAGGTGGAGGCACAGGCTCGCCCGGGTCCCCCGGCAGCTGCACCGCTAGGACCCTGAGCACCACTGGCAGGAGCACTGCCCGACCTCGGGGGCAGGGCTGCGACCTCTTCTCCAAGTCACAGAAATGAGCACCAACGAAGTGGATTTTCAAAGTGTTCTTTTTTTCTCTCTCTTTTTTCATTTTTTTTTCTTGCACAGGTTTCTTTAGAATAAATTATTATTATTTTTTTCATGGTTGGTAAGTCTTAATCTGTGGACTTGTATGGACTTTGACTAATTTATATTATAGGAATCTTGTTTTTTAGAGTAAATTTGAAAATTTTTATATACTTTTCTTTTTTTTTTGAGGAACCAGAGATTGAACTCAGGCCCTTGCGCTTGCCAGGGAAACGCTTATTCCACTGAGCCAT
>NDGN011383537.1:0-12853 GCA_002564285.1 Tympanoctomys barrerae | reverse complement strand
GAATTCAGGCCCTTGCACTTGCCAGGGAAGTGCTTATTCCACTGAGCCATCTCCCTGGCCCCACTTATATATATACTTAAAATTAGGGCAAAAGTACAAAAACAATACAGTACCATTTTAAAACACATGGGCTATTTTTACACTTAAAGTTTAGGGGATAGAAGTAAGTCCAGATTGAATAGTACCAGGCACTTATCTATTTCCTCCTTGATAAAGTCCACTTGAAGAAACTTAATACAATTTTCTCAACCAATTACTTGCCTCAACTCAGAACCCACAATCAGAGGAGACCTGCCAAGCTGAAGAGAGATTGTAGGAGATTCTGTCTTTATACTCAAGAAGTGAAGTTCAATTATTTACGCTTGAGCAAGCTTTATAAAAGAAAAGATACTTGGAAAAATATATATAGTACACTGAATGTATAACTGAAAAAATGCCTCCTGATATTATTAACTCAGTTTAGCTAAATATAGTTAGCAGATCACATGCTTCATAGCATATTTCCCCCTGGAATTCAGCTAATATAAATAAAACAAATGAAGAGGACCTGGCCCCCCTCCATGGACATTACATCATTCTTCCATATTAGGAAAACTTGATTCAAACCTGAAATTTTGCTCTCAACAGTCAGAGTTTAATTCTCAGTGAGTAACTGGACAGGGCACTGCCTTTACCAGAGGGTTGCTGACATGGTGAGAAAGGTAACAGGATTTCCCACCACAACAATGGTATGGAGCTTGTCTACGGTATACACTTAATCCCCCAAGAACACTTACCAAAGCATATTTAATGTTCTCCAAGTTTTTAAAATATGTTTTTTGACATACAAATGTAGAACAATGGATAGAGGAAAAAGCAGGAACCCTTTGAGTTTGATTTATCATAATTCCACTACTGGTTCTGACCAAAGATTTCTGTACCTGACCTGACGGGGTGATGTGGGGGGTGGGAAGCTCTTTCGGACCTCTCCTGTGTCCACCCTGCACGCTGGCACGCTGTCTGATGCTGGGCAGCTCTTCTCTGCTCTATTACCATCTTATATCTGACGTCAACCATGGCTCAAGGGTGTTGACAAAGTTGACACCATATTCTAAAACAAATAATTTAATGCAAACAATGGAGGCTTCTTATACAGTGTGCCACATTGCAGAGAGTACAGATCAGCCTTAGGAGTGATGTCTCCTGTACCACTCTGGTTAGGGAATAAAATCAGACGAATCAATGACACTGTTGAAGAAACAGTGGAGAGTGGATGGGGCTACCAGACAAGAGCTGTGGAAAGAAGGAAATCTGGTGTGGAAAATAAGCAAGGAAAGTTCTAATAGTTCCAGGTTTATACTTCTAAATCTGTTACTGAACTTTTCTAACATTTATTTTTCCAAAGGAAAGAAAAATAAATATACCTGAACCTCCTGCACTTACTATATTGGACAGAGGATAATATTCTTTCCCATAGACAGAATTTACATTGGGAAGCTGGGAAAGTAACTGTACAGGGACTCCACTTTCTAGCTCCAAAGGGTCCTCCCATCACCTGGGGGATTTTGCTCACAAACCTCTCACTGACTTAGGAATGAACGATAATGATGTATTTTTTACATGTGTGGACTCTGGAATTGATTGGCTGTATTTAAATTTCAGACTCTATTTAATTTCCTTGATCACTGAACCTTTTTTTTTTTTTTACTGAACCTTTTAAAACCAATTCCTTATCCTTAAAAAGATGACCATAATTGCATCTCCTTTCTAGGTTGTGGAGATGAGTAATCACATATCGTGTTCATAGCATACTTGAGCAAGACTTCAGTGTTAGCTGTTAATATTCAGGGTGGTTTTACATCTCTATAGCTATATCTATCCATCCATCCATCCATCCATCCATCCATCCATCCATCCAACCATACATCCATCCTTCCATCATCTATCTGATTTCTCCAAATCTGTACCCTTTCCTTGGGGACAAATAATCGAATAGAAAGAACTGTGGGAAAACTGGCAAACAAGTGTTGCAGGACAAAATGTAGCATGTTGTCATTCTATTAACAGTTTACAATGACAAGGTCATGTAAGTCAAGATACACTAACTTATAAATTAACAAAATTGGTGTATCAATGGGTTCTAGCATATATAAAAGATTAGTTGAAATAAAGCCTTAACAAAGAAATCACCCACAATTTAAAGCACTTATCTGAAGACAGATTAATGTATTAGTTCCCCATTTTGCTCAGAATATTCCATTTCAACATTAGATATTCTATAAAGTTTAACATTACGTAAAAAGTGAGTAGGAGGCAGGGAGCTAGCTCAGTGGCATAGGCGCCTGCCTGGCAAGTGCAAGGTCCTGAGTTCGATCCCCAGTACAAAATAAAACAGTAAGTATGAGTACAGTTTATTCTCCATGGATCAAATTGTGCTCAGCACAGATGGAAGTAACTGAGTTGCTTCCCTCCTGTCTGGGACACTGTCCCCTGGTACACTGTCATTGTAGAAACAGAAACATCTGTTAAAAATGAGCTTTAGTGGAAAAAATTCAGCTGGCATTCTCTTTCCCCTGTCGTCTTTTTCATACCACTCTTATGTAAGTTCTTTGCTATATATAGTAGAGAAGGGAAACTGGCCCTCAATCCAACAGAGGCAGCCTGATTTGAGCCATTTCCTCCCACCTTGAGCCCAAAGGCAGCTGCACCTAGCTGACAGCAGGAGATGCTGGGATGCACAAACAGCCCCAAGCACTCTGAGACGGACTCTTCCCGGGCCATCAGTCTCACCCCATCAGTCTCACCCCGTGAAATCAGCAGGCTGCGTGATTCTGACCCAATCCCTGGGGTGTCTGTGGAACTGTAAGAACACCTGGGAACTAGGTTTTGGCTTGGTTGGTTATGTGTATCCCCTCCCCATACACCCACCCAAGGTTTATACAAGAGCTACAATTCTAACGTTTCAGTCTAAGAATCCTAGACTATTTTACCAGCCTTGTCCAAGCAAGGTCAGTGCTGGTTTGTTTAGTGTCTGTTTTCCCCACTAGGCTACAGTCTCCACAAGGGCAGGGTACACATCTGCTTTATTCAGTAGTAAGCCTGGCACCCATTCCAAGAATGGACAAATGAATCAGTCAATGAATAAGAAGAGACAGAAATGGCTAATGTTCACTGTACAGATACTGTGCGAGGTTGGACAATTAATCCCTCTCTATCTCAGTTTTCTCATCTCCGTAATGGGATAATAACAACCTACGTAATAGGGTCTGTATGAAGATTGCATGAGAACAGTGTTTGGCCCAGAGTTGTGCTTTGTCAGCTGTTGTTAGATCCTCTCTTCCTCCTAGCCTGGGACAGTCACTGACCTTGTTTTACAAGTTAGAACCCCAAGAGTCACCCCAGCCTGACCCTCACCCACTTCCTCTGTACCACAAGACTTGCCTTCTCCTCCTCTCCCACGCGTCCCCTACAGTGTCTCTCTGAAACGTTCTCTCCTACGCGTGCCTGAGTTTCAAAACCCACCTCTCATCTTGTGATCTGATTTCCCTTCCCAAGGCAGCTTCTACTTGCTTTCAGGATAAACCCAAATTCTTCAACATGGCCCACTAGTCCTGGCCATCTGTTTAGCTGCTTTTCCTCCCCTGTACCCCTCAATACCAGACCTACTCCCTCCTTGGCACCTCTGTCCACCTCCTCCCATTCAACCTTCAGACATCAGTACAAATGTCACTTCCTGAGGAAAGGCCCATTCGGTGCCCCTATACCACTGAGGGTCCTCCAATCTCTGCTGTCTGGAGTCCTGGCACATGTTCACATAGCATCCATCCCTGGGCACCCCTCCATACCTGTCAGGTCTCTGGCTCTGAGCAAGCAGGCCAAGAAAGCCCCCTCTAGCCTCAGTGAAATGCAAACTGGGGGAAGTGAGCACAGGGGAAATGTTGTGGGCACAGGGGGAAGGGCTGGCAATTCTGCTGGCTGAAAGCTACCTTGGGAGACGCTCTCAGCTGCTGCTATGGCTTCTCTCCCCATCCCGCCATTAGTTAGCCGGTGTCAGTCTCTCCTTTACAAATAGCAGTGTGGTCTTCTCTGTTTTTCCCCAAATAGCTAACATTATGAAAACATAATTTATGACACCTAGAAAACAAACTTCACTTTTTTTTTCTGTAAAACTTAATGGTGAATGAACACTTAATATTACCAAAACCAAGACAAAATAAAATGCCTGATAAACTCATACTATCTACTGATAGGAGCAGTCAGCTGCTAGCTATAGCTAGTCCTTCTGATGACAGACTGGTACCTACCGCTAACTTGGGGTGGCCCTTTTCTTTCCCTCTTTCATTCTGCCTTTTTGTTCAATGCCTTCAATGAACTGAACAAAACCAAGAGGTCTTCTCCTGTGTCTCAGGCACTAGGCTTAGTCTAGTAGGAACCCACAGCACTGTATATCTGATGTAACTTGTTTGGGATTGCTGTTCCGAGGTACATGGAGGCAGCGTGCTATGTCTTAGCACCTCTGTCTCCTCAGCCTTTGAAGGCAGCTTCTACCTGTACCTCTCTCTCAACCTAGGAGACCACTGCACTGTCAGCACAGCTGGACTGTGGTGAGAGAGCTGTCATAAGCCTGAAAGGATTTCACCGATTGGACCCTTCTCTCTCTGCCTATGACAGCAAGTGGTTGCTTCCATTCTCCAGGAGAATTTAACCCATTTTCAAGAGACTAGAAGCAGTACAGACTGGTTTGACATCAGATTATTTTGCTAGACAAGGCCCCTAGATGCCACCTATATGCTTATCATGTGGGGATAAAAGAGTTATAATTTTCTCACTTATTGCTTATTAAAGTGCTAAACTGTAACTCTTTCAACAGAAGTAAGTTTGGGATGAACAAAAGAGATCCATAAGAAATTGGATAATTGGCTTATTAATTTACCAAACAGTTTTATTCTACCTCTTTCATTTTATATACTTAGGTCACTTCTCACTTATGGGACTGAGGGGAGTGAGGGGCAGAGAGATTCTAGGAACAAGAGGAAATAAAAGTCAGAACGTGGGTCCAGTCTGTAGTGTGGGCAGCAAATGCTGGTGTACAGGCAGCTTGGCGACACACAGGAAGAGAAGGCAGGACACAGCCAAGGTGGAGGCTGGAAGGCACAGAGCGTATGCTGTGACCTGGCAGACAGCCACCCAGCTGGCGTCCTCTGCTATTCTGTGACACTTGAGCCAGCTGCATTCATTCAGCAAAAGTTCTTGCTAGCCAAGGAATGCCAGGTGCTGAGGCAGGACTGAGGCCATGCATGCTAAGCAAGAGTCCAGAGTATTTATTTTGTGCAGCGCTTGCCCACTTCCGCACCGGACCTAGATGAGGACAGTGAAAACGACAGAATGCGAAAGGACATCAGTAGCAATGAGGGAAGTGACCAAAAGAGATGTACTCTCCCTACAGCAGATGAGATCTTTTTTCCAGGCTTTTCAAATAGATTTAGAATATGAGGAACTGACATTTCCTAGAAGACTTTGATGAGGGACTCTAGTAGTGTAAACCCAGGCACACCATATTAAAAACAAAACATTTGATAGCCGGGGTAATATTTTCCTCTTATCTTTCAAAGTTTGGGCAGGGAGTGGGAGCTACAGAAAGAATGTTCGTTCTCCCAGGTGCTGAATGCCAAAGGCAGAAAGCAAAAGCTGCGGGCCTCCTGGGTCACCCACGCACATGGCCCGGAAGATCATTTCAAGTTCACAAACCAAGCAAAGTAAGTTTCCTGCCTCTGTGGTCAGACAAAAGTTTTCTTGCTTGTTGTCAGAGCCTTCATTTTTTAGTGGCCTTCAAATATGAACAGAGACTTGAGGGAGCTTAGTGCTGTTTTAAAATCAAGCAAATACACTGAAAAATGGGTCCCAAGTTTGTTATATTTCACCAAATTTTAGCAAATTCACCCCTAAGTGAACACAATGAAACAGAGCAGTATCTCCTATTTAATGAGAGAGACATGTGGGTGCGAGAAAGACATTCACTTTTCATTCACTGTCACATGGACAGAGTCAGCCACGTGAGATCTGAATCTCCACACTGTCAGAAGGCCTCTCCCACTGTGCCATCCTAAGAACAGGGACAATGACCTCTGCCGATGAGGTTCCTACAAAGTTCAAGTGAAGTTGAAAGCGTAATGTTGAATTTGGCTGTCAAGAAACAGTAGTCTTGCTTTCCCTCAATATTGATAAAATATGCACAGTAAGCTTGGTTTGTACTGAAATTCTCCTCAATGCTTCGGAGTCTACAGAGAATTCAATTCAGATTCTGAAAAGCAGACCTCAAGTTCTCTCCAGGTCTATCAATGAACATATCACTGCTATAGAAATCATCAGAAGTCAAAATACACACTCCTCCTTTTAGCTGGAATGTTACAAGAATCACCGATACAAAGATATGTTTTCCTGGTCTTTCAACAGTGAAGAAAATCTGATTTAGTTTCTTTAAAAAACAAATAACAGAGGCCGGTCAAATACCTCAGCAGATTAAAGCACTTGCAAGCAGGTGCAGAGGCCGGGGTTCGATTCCCGGGCTTGCAGTGCTGGTGCCGCCCCTCGGGGAGGCACTGAGACCCCAATTGAGACTGGGCATGGTGGAGCGCGCCTGTAGTCACAGCTTTTGGGAGGCTGTAAACAGGCGGATCACCACGAGTCTGATCTAGTAGTAAGACCTTGAACACTCTGTAGACCGTTCCCTAAATACAAAAACAAAACAAAACAAAAAAATAACAAAACATCCCTAGCACTTAGCATAACCCTGAGCCTAAAAGAAAGCCCGGGCTCACATGAAGGCCTGGAACCCACCGCCCTCGTGCTCCTGGGGCAGCCCATTTCCTCCTCTGATGCTGTCAGCTGCCAAGGAAAGTTAAAGACAAAAGTCACTGTAGCACCCCGTTGGAATGTGAGTATGTCCACGAGTGTGGCAACATAGTGGGTCTAATTTATGTTCAGATGGGACAGACGCTGGTGGCAGGAACAAACCTGTGTATCCTGCCTTTAAAAAAGTGAACTCACACATCCCGAAGGAAAACACAGAATCACCTTTCACAGCATTTGTGGGCCACATTTTAAGGGAAGTTCATCCCTGTTTGCAAGAATGAGGCACTAATCATGCTATGAAATTATATAGAAATGAAAGACAATTGATTTCTTCCTCCAACAAGAGCTCCAAGTAGCTTTTGACAGTGAGTGATAAAGTTTAAAATCAAAGTGTAGTCATAAAGCTGAATGCTCTCATTACTTTAGAAAAGAGTATGATTCAGATAATCATTCACTCTGAAGTACATTCTGCCAACTTTAAGTCTTTCCCTTCCAACCATTCAAGAATAGAACAAATAGCCACTCCACGCTTAAGGTTTGGAGTCTACCGGTATATACGCTTCAAATTCCAATTAGCACAGGTCCACATTTGATGATGACCTCCCAAGTTCCTGCTTGAAATACTTCTTCTTTCACATACTTCCTGTGCTTACATTTCTCTCAAGTTACTTTGCCATGATTTTGCTTTGTTTTGTGTGTGGAATGATCCCAGGGCCTCATGCCCCAGAGCTACACGTGCATTTTAAGAATTGAAGTCACAGCATTAAAAGCTGGATTCATGCTACAGAATTGATAATGAAATGACCAAAATTTATGAGATGAGGAGTGGAAGAAGGAAGAGATGGAAAGAGAGGAACTCTTTTGAAATAGCAACTATGTCTATTTCAAACTAGATAGGAAAAGGAAGCCTCTTTCAGATCACATTCACTTGAAATCTGACACATGTGAGAGATTTTCACCTGAAATAGGAAGCTTGTCAAACCAGCCAATGGTGTAGATTGGCAAAAGAATCACTTAAGACTATTTTCAAGCCCTTTGGAATAATACATTAATATTTAAAAACCAAAACTTTCCTTCTCATCAATACTTTCTTAGTCATGACTAGCCAAGTTTTTTATATGAATAAATCTTTTACAGTGTTATGGTTTTGGAGTCTTTTAAACTTATAGTAACCTTTTTAAAAGGTAAATTGAATGAGACTGTTACTAAAAAGGTGTTAGTAAAAAGTGATGAGCAGGCCCTAACATTCCATAGGAAATACTTAAATCTATTTTAATTTCATCCCTTTCAAGAAAACAAAACAAAAGCATTTCCATGGTTCCACGGCACCCTGAGTTGAGTCTGCAAAGCCTTCCCATCTGCTCCAGCCGGGATCCTTGCAAGCAACCTGGGCAGCACGGCCCCTACCTCCCACATGCCCAGCCTCCCACATGCCCAGCCTCCCACATGCCCAGCCTCCCACATGCCCAGCCTTCCTCCACTTGGGGGCCTTTGGCCAGCAGCATAGCTGGTTGCTCCACCCTACTTCAATCTTCTACAGAACCTCCAAGTCCTCAGGTCTCAGTTCTCTGTCGAGTGTTCTCACAACTTGCCCTGGCACAGCTGCTCACTACCTCCTCTGGGTTTTTTCCTGTTTCAACCACAGATCCAGCTGGTCCATTTTGCTTCTGGGCTCCAGAATTCCCTTTGAGGCCAGGGGCATGCTGAGTGCGGAGTGCACCAAGCGTAGGCTGAAGCAACTAATGGTTCTGGATTTGTTTGCTAGCTTTTGGAAGCTTTGGATAGACTTTCAAGTATATATCACACCCAAACAACAACTTATTAATACTTGGAGTTCATCAGTATTTATTAGCAAATTGGTAGCAAAGACGGGCTGTGGGATGTTATAGTTCAATTTCCTGCTGCACAATTTTTTTAACCTCTTATACCTACTAAATCTCAGAATTGCATGGGTTAAAGAACACTGCAGAAAACACTGCGTCTTATATATTGAGGGCCTATAGTATTTGAAAGCCCCAAAATTAGAACAAGAAAACCTTTTGCTGCCCGGCCACTCTAAAATCAAGATATTCTTTAACTTCTCATGGCCAACTTTCCCCCTTTAAATATGTGAGTGTGCATTTAGCGAAGGGTAAGCAAAAATTTCACAGGACTGACTGGAGTGACGATTAATACGGAATGTACAGAACACACTTCAAAAATGAACACCATCATCAAGTCCTTATTGAACAAATGACTAGGGCAAACCATTTAGACATGGTAGAGGTTGATCAAGTGCAGAATTTATTTCCCGGCATATCAGCCATGGGTTTTAATTATTCAAAGGTGATCTTAATGTTATTTAAGAGAAGAAGCCTAAAACAAAGAAAACCCCAACTCTTCCTGGAAACCCTTTGATTTGTGGAGCCTGATACACTGTACACCTCATGGGTCATAAGTCACAACAGATTGCCCACTATAGAAGCACCATGCAATCATTGTTGAATTCCTATTACTCATTTAGTGAAATTTTGTATTGTTTCTAATGCTGTTTCTTTCCTATTACTATTTTGTATTCTTTAAAAAAAAAAAAAAAAGCATTTTTTGCTGGCGAGGGGAGCATGTTCACACTCAACTCGTCCTGTACTCAGTTAAAGCACAGGAGTCTCCCCTCTGCCTTCACAAAACTCAGGAGCCGTGCTGCGAGGCTGTGATGGCTCTTGGGTGGTGTGAAAGGTACCCATACTTGGGCAAGGTGTGGGGAGTTGGCAGGGAAGTGTAATTTCCGTATCATTGTCTCCAGCTCAGGAAGTGGCTGAGGTGACTGGCACGGGTAAGTGGCTGCCAGTTTTTCAGGCACGGGCTTGCTATCCCTGGGTGACATCATTCGACTGAATTTTTTACTCTGTTTGCCCCACAGAAGCCTCTGCATCCAATTAATCTCCGTTTTTTCTCAAACACCTCATGTGATCCCTAGGATGTCAATTCTCCCAAAAGCCTAATATGGAAGGCCAAGGATTCATGTGGTGAACCTCCTCGCCATTAAAATAGCAGAAGCATTTACTCATGCACATGCCAAAACCACTGTAAAATGGGAGGACTTTTTATTGGAGCATCATTATTACCTGGCATCACGCACTATAACTTGCCTACAGCATTGTAGCAAAAGAACTCATCCAATTCACCAGTACCGTATGAAATTTGTTTATCCCAAAGTCTAAGCACTGAGACCAGTGAAAAATCAACTGTAAATTTTAAATGTTTTTTAAAAAACTTTTCTCTAAGTTGAACTAAACAGAGATAACAAAATCTTATCCAGGTAGGGTCTGTTATTTTTGTAAGCTAAACTGTTTTCCTGTTTAGAGAAAGATTAGAGACTGCACTGATTCATTAATTATCCCATGTACCTGAAATACAGTAAATCCAAAGGTCATTATCTCCTGAATATAAATTAGCATAAAAATTCCAAAAGACTTTCAGAGAAGTCTTGTCACTGATGTTCCTGGCCCATGAATGCTAAACCTTATGGCACTTAAAATTCCTTTTGGCAAAACCATAGTAATATGCTTAAAAGTTAGTTAAGGTTAGGTGACACAGTATATTTTCCTGGCCTTTGTATCCTATGTTACATATGCAACTACACATTGCTTCCACTACCACTGTCGTGTGGGGGGGGGGCAAAAGACACTTGGGATGTTTGAGAAATATTTATTTCTGATAGTTTTATTCCTCAGGCCTAGGCTTATCATTTTAGCTAGAATGTGGCACTTACCGAAGTCTGAGATTCATGGTTTGACTTGTTCAACATGTGAATCGCGTCCCTTACAGTCCATAACTTCTTAAACACTTTAAGCAAATGCTCCACGGATGCCAGTGAAGGAGAGGAAGCGAGGCAGAGCTGCCTGTGGACCCCTTTCAGGTCCTCCTAAAGGGCACGGCCGCTGAGGACCTGCTATTCCTCTCACTTCGCATCTGTTTTAAGAGAAGCAAGCAGAGTCGTCTGGGGAAAGACAGCTGGGGGTAGACAGCTCGAACTAGAACCTACCAGCCCATCGGAAGACAGACTTGGGGCCTCAGTCATGTCCTCAAACATAATTCAGAAGCAAAGGAAGGCGAAACAGAGTGAGTAAAGCACAGATCATTGACCCATGTCCAAACCATCTCCATCATTAACTCAAAACACATCAAGACACAGCTATCTGGTGCCCCAGGAAAGCACCAAGTGTATATTAAGCCTGCCATAAAACAGCCCAAATGTGTGGTCACATCTCATTCACATACCGTTCATAATGCTTTAAAAAAATCTTTTATTTAATTATTATTTTGGTACATGGTCTCACTACGCATCTCAGACTTGTAGTGATCCTCCTGTCTCAGCCTCCCCAGCACTGGTATTTCAGGCAGAGATTACAGCCTTGTTGGAGTGGCTGACTTGGCACCTGGGGCCAGCACGGCACGCAGTACCAGGGATCGAACCCAGATCCTTGCACTTGCCAGGCAGGCGCTTAGACCACTGAGCTATTTCCCCAGTCCCAACATATTCATAACGCTTTCATGTTTAATCAGACTGCTGAAAGCTGGAGCTTTGTCGGTATCTTCTCAATTCATAATTTTAGCTGAATGCCTGTTGTCAATAAAAGTGAAATTGTTTTTCTTTTTTCTTTTAAAAACATTGGAGAAGGGATAATGAATCTGAAACCTTACCTAAAGCACAGTGAATGAAAGGATGATCAGATTACCTTGAAGTAAAAAGAAAGTTCAAATATCACTATGTAAAAAGAGAAATAACACCCAAGATTGATAGGAGAGCCAATTGGACTTTGTTTCAAGATATTCAGTCTGTCACATTTGCTAATTCTTCAAATGACTGAATAAATTAGCAATGTAGCCACATTACTGTATGAATGCTACAGAAGTACTTGGCCTATTTAAAACATGGTAAACCAACAATTCTGTGACACAGGATATGAAATCATTCACAATGAGAATAATTGGGAAATATATCCTAATTATAGATTGAAGAGGAGCACTATGCTCAAATGAAACAACTGGAGCCACAAAAACATTGAGCACACATTCAAGAGTCCAAAATGACTTTCATTTTCAGATTTTCGTTTGACTTAATAAGTAGACAAAATTAAAATGATAGGGTTAGAAAATAAACACACAGGAAAACAAAACTCCAAGAAGGGCTGTAGAAGCCACCATGAACTTAGCAGAGGACTACACACTAAAAGACATAAAAGGACAGATCCAGAGTGACCAAAATGATACCTGGGACACAGGGGCTGTCACTGGGTGGCTGAGGTGGCCACACTGCTAGGGTGTTCTCCTCTTGCTGATCGAGGGCAGGTCACCACGTGGCAGAAAGTTCAGAAACTTTTTGGGGTTCCCTCAGCAATCTAACCGGATTCTTCCTCTGGAATTGCTTTCCAAAAAAGGCTAGTCTTCAGAATTTTAAACAGGATTTACCCTTACAAACTTTCCTGAACATGGGATCACTGTTCTCAATTTCACTTTGCCAGATTTGCCATCTGTGCTTAAGCTTTTGGAAAATTCTGCTGTTGTCCTGGGAGCACATTTTCCAGCGGTAATAGCACCCTCTATCTTGAAGGATCCTTGATGTGCTGGAAAGAAAATTGCAGTAGGACTCAGGACATCCAAGACCTGCAATAACTACACCTTGGGCAAGTCATTTCTATACGGCTTAAAAAAAAAAATCTGTATAGCAGTATATGCCTGTTGTATCCAGCCCTCCTACTAGGAAGTGGCAAATGTCCTAGTGTTTTTAAGTGAATGAGAACTTGGGCCTCACACACAACACTGAGTTTGCTGGGGATGTAGCTCAGTGGTAGAGCATTACCCAGCATGCACAAGACCCTGGCTTCAATCCCCAGTACTGAAACAAACAAATAAAAAAACAAATCATTGCATTTTGTATATCTTAACCTTAACATACTGGTGATAGATCTAAATTCAGGCTTGTACAAATATTTTAATATAAAATAATTTTAAATAATAAAGTGATTCTTTATTATCTGAA
>NDGN011383534.1:0-13576 GCA_002564285.1 Tympanoctomys barrerae | reverse complement strand
TAAATATATTCTGCTCATAAAGAAAAAAAAAAAAAAAGAAATGTGAATTCATCAAGAAAAAGGAAGCACTGTTGAGAACAAGCAGAGTAGGGAAGTGAGGACCATTATGTAACAAACAAAAAATTATTTATTTATTTAGCCAGCCAGTCAGGATGCAAGAGATTTTTGAACATGTACCTATGTTAGTCTATTTTGAGAATTAGAGAAACAGATGAATTTGGGATGAGCTCCCTGTTCTGGAGGAGATTATATCTCTGCAGAGAAATTGATCCATAAATAGAGAAGCATGAAATAGGATGGGAAGTGCTATCTTGGAGTGGGTAAGCACAGAGGTCAGGGGACAATCCTGGCAGAGTCCCATGCTGACACTTAGTGAGTCCTGAAAGATGAGTAGGCACTTTCCTTCGGGAGTCAGTGGTAAGGAACAAGGGCAGTACAATGAATAAACAAGCTTTGCTTTTCAAACAGAGCAAATCCTTCCTCTGCCCAGCTCAAATATTGTCTCTGCTAGGCCCAGAAGTACAAGGATGAAGATGATGTGATTTCTGTCTAAAGGGACATGGGACACCCTAAATGGTGATGGGCACAGTGAGAGATGAGCCTGGAAATCTTTTGCACAGCTCAGATATGGGGAAAACAGCAAGAGCCAGAGCAGAATAGCAGTACCTTCCCTTCAGATCATGTGAGTATACACCAGCCTTCAATGGGGCTTGTGGCAGGAGATCTCGGAACATAACAGAATGAATCATGCCACAGTGAAGAGAAATTTCTAATATATTTCCTTATTAGCTGGTTACCTGGAGGGGCCCATTAACACCTTGCACTTCCTGTAGCCATTTATACTTGCTGCACCTTTAATTCCTATTGCAAACCTTTCAGAGGGTAAGATAGAAAAAAAAATGCTGTTTCTAAAACTGATTTTAAGACTTCAAATGCAAGCCATATGTCCAGGATTGCAGAGTGAATCTTACCAAGGCCAAGTTGCAAGAGTAGATTTCCCAAAACCCAGAAAGAGATTACAGGTGGCCTTCACCTTGCCTGTTGTCTTCCCACCACATCTCTGCTTCTACTTTGGTGTGAAAGACTCAGTGGAACATTGAACTCAAAGCAAATACAAACTTTTTCAAAGCTTGAGGCTATGGAAGAAAGAAAGACCTGCCACGATTGATTGATATTCACTGGAACTGCCACTTCTGAGGTGTATGCCCTTGGGAAAGGCACTACATTTCCCTGAATTTCAATTAATATTCTCCCAAGGAACTTAATTGGCAAAAGTCAGGTTTCCAGCCTTGTGAGGTCCTTGTAGGAATACAGTCAGTTGGTGGAGATAAGGCTGCTTGCCAATAATAATACCTTAGAGTATCTATTAAAAACTTACTATGCCTGAGGCACTGGGTTAATTCTTTCAATAAGTCTATGAGATGGATGTTATTATTATCATAATTTTACAGAAGAATAAGTGAAAATGTAGACTGAATAGTTCCCTCAAGGTCACTTAGGTGAAAGCAGAGCCCAAAAGGACCAGGAACCCTGAAGTTTAGAAGGCTTCAGCTGAACTGCAAAGGCCTATTGCATGCATGCTGATAACTTTGGCTAGGAGGATTAATGAGGGCCTGACTCCCTAGCTTTGGTTGGGTTTTTTAGTTTATTTAAATCCCATAGTTAATATGTCTTTTTTCTTGTGTTCTTTTCTATATGCATTGATAAAATACATGCGGCCTTATAGTCATTGCCATAACCAAAGTATTTCATTGCTCCGAGAAATTTTCCTTATGCTTCTCCAGCCTGGATCTCCTTCCTGTGCTCACATCCTCTTGCAAGATTTGATTTTTTGCACTATAGCTCTGTTTTCCAGGCTTTCCAGCTCATTTAATTAATGTAAGTATTCAGAGGTCACAGTCTTACTTTTTGTTGTCAACAGTTTGTTCCTATAGCTGACCTGTTCTGTGTTATGGATGAACCTCTTGTGCTGTGATCGTTCCTCCAGAAGTGATGAAAGGCTCTATTCTCAGTGGCTCAAAGTTGCCTGGCTTCAAGTACAAGGTCCCTGAGATCTGAGCATGACTCTGAATTATTCAGAAATCATTTTCTTCCTTTAGGTCTTGACTCCTCCCAAGGGCAGAGGGGACAGAATGGCCAGGTGTTCCTCTGTAGATAGAGGATGGCAGGGTTTTGTGTGCTAACAGGAAAGGAGCGTAGAGTTCTGGGCATGAAGTGGACATAGTAAAGTACATCTGCAGACACCCTTCAGCTTTATTTTCTTTTTTTTTTCTCCCTCCTTACATATTTTGCACTGCTGTTTGGATATTTCTTAGTCATCACCAGAAAAGGCTTGAAAGGAAGCTCCCCATACACCACCATCTCTGACTTTATCACTGGATCAGATCCCTGTTAGCTAATTGCAAATTTTACAAATCCTCAGGCTTCAAGGCTCTGAAGTTGAGGTTGTTCTCTTACTGCTGCTGTGACAATGGATGCCACAGCCTACAAATTGCAGTCATTAAAAATGGGCCAGAGTCACCTGGTCTAATTTCTTTAAGTGCATGGGGATTCTGTGCTTAATCAAAAAACCTAGATAATTAGCCTTAAAAGCCTCATTTGTGGGCAGCATGTAAGTGGGTGGGCTGCCTGTAGGAGGGAAGGCACACAGAGGAGAGGAGCTTGTTGAAATGATAATTTGCTAAAAGAAATGGAGCGGTAAAAAGAAGATAGAGGGAAAGAAAACCAAAGGGATGCTCTTTGGAAGTGGTGGAGTGGAGGATTAAAAGTAGTAATGATGTAAAAGGAAGTGAGTAAGAGGGAAGTTAGAAGGAACAAGCAGCCTGTTTCCTGAGTAGACTGGAATGTGTGCAGAGGAGAGAATAGCACTGGAGGAAGGTGGCCAGTCCTGGTTCTACTCCTAACTGCTGTATCCTCCTGCAAATAGTAGGATACCTTTCACTCTGTTACCTAGGATACAAGATGAAACTCAAATTACTGCCTCCCCACTCTCTCTATTCTTGCCAAGTTCTTTGTGGACTGTCTCCTAAATTTTTCTCCTGCCCCAGATCAACCACAATCCATCCTGCATGTATTATCTCCTGTCATCTCTAATCTGACCTTTTGGTACATTCCACATCACCAGTGGCAGATCTTTTTCTGCCACTTTCTTCTTTAAAAACTCTGAGATGCTCTCAACTACCCACACATACAAAACTGGGAGGAGACATCCCTTGCACTTTTAAATGTAGTTCCAAGTTACCATACCAGTCTTATCTCCCTCTAGTTTGAACTATTCACTCTGCTCTCAGGTTATCATCTGCTAGACCATGAAGTGAATATTCACTTGAACACATTGTGTTCTGTCCTTGAACATTTCAAGTATCTGAAAATTTCACATAAACATGTAGCTTTTTTAAAAAAACTTCTGTTGAAAATTTGGGAAATTAAGAACATTAACCATATCTTACATTCTAAAATGCTGGAATTCTGGCTGCCTCCCTTCCTGGATTATGGTATTAGCTGCACTCATTGTTATTACCTGTTTGGTCCTGTAGAAAATGGGCTGTGAGACCTCCAGCTCTGTACTAACAACAGTGAATCCTTAGGGAGCTGCTATCTGGTACCAACCTCTGATTCAGCTGCAGACCTATGGTTACATTACACATGGTCTCCCATTTTGAACTCTTTCTCAGTGGCCCCTCTGATGAAAGATATTGAGCACAGAGATGATGAAAACAGAGCCTTCTCCTCTAGGGTCCAACCAAACACTTTGAGGGTCCTAGGTTTTTGTTCTGGGATGCCCTTGTCTACCTTCTCTATCAGGTAACTTGGCTATCCTAAATTCAGTTTTCCTGACATATTTGCTCAGGATTAGCCTTTCATGCTCTCATGATGTCATGCTCAATCCCACATAGGGCCCACATCTCCCATGTATTTTATTCTACTCTAAATTTTCCAAGATTTATGCTTATGTCACATCTATTGGTTCCCCCTACTCACCTTTCAAACATATCAAAGAGTCATTCATTTCACATAATGAGTGTTCATAACAGCTTTTAAATGAAACTCTTTAAAAATTTCTGGAATTCTCAAAGTAATTTTTGTACAGAAATCAGAAAAGCAATGCAGATCCAATTTTTATCCTTTCAGAGAGAGTGCACATCAGAGAGATACCTAAGAAGGCTGAAGAAGAGTGATAAGTACAGTAAATTCTTTTTTATTTTAAATAGTTGAAGGGCCTAAAGGAGTAAAAGTAAGTGAATATATAAAAGTATATGTAAGGGCTAAGTTTGAGAGTATTGGAAGAGAACAAATAATATTTCAGTTTTAGATGCTAAGCTATGCTTGTTTACTTAAACTAAATTGGTATCCCTTTGTTATGATTTGAATATGATTTGCCCCTTTTAAAAGTTCATGTTATAGCAATCCTCATCATGATTATGAGAGTAGAAACTTATTCCAACTACGGTACACAAAGATGGGGACTTTTGGAGGTGTTTTGGATTACATAAGATCATTCAAGGAGCTCTCGTTATTGAATCTGTTGGCTTTAGCAGAGAGAAAGAGACAAGTACACACACACACACACACACACACACACACACTCCCCTTTTCTCATCATAGTTCACCTTAGGACTCTGCCTGCAAGATATCATCATCAGATGCAGGCCCATGAACATACACCAGAACTGTGAGGCAGCATAAGTTTCCTGTGTTTATAACTTGTGCAGTTTGTGGTATTGACATTAGCACCAGAAAATGGAGGAGGACACAACCTTGACTTAACAAACATCAGGTGTGTGAGTCCTTCATCTGGCTCTATAAAGAGGACAGTCACCAAAGCTCAGGGGGACCAAGGAAGGAGCTCTGCTTGGACTTTCAGGTATATGCTACATGCTAGTGAGAAGTTTCAGGTAGAAGAAAGCAGAAAAATATGAGGGGTGTGTGTGTGTGTGTGTGTGTGTGTGTGTGTGTGTGATAAAATTAAATAAACCAGAAGCATTTGGGTAAAGTTTTGTTTTACAAAATCATTGTTCACTAATTTAGAATTTCATCTCATAAAACTCTTGCCAAGATGAAGGACATATGTTATTTTATTAAATCATTATTTTAGAACTGCTTCTTACTCCTGAGAAAAGATTTCTAGACTTTAATTAAAATTATGTGATGGAGGCATCTTTATAGCAATCATAAAATTTTTCAAAATTATACACTCTTCCATCATATAAATTGTTCTTATTTTTCTGTACACATTTTCTCCCAAGATTTGTATATATGCAGACATAATTATACATATCTCAAATAGAAATGTATATTATTATTTAACTTTGTAACATAAATATATCCATCTATGTATGGTTAAATACTTCTAATAATTACACCTTATAATAGCTGTGAAATACATTTCAATAGGTAATGTAGCATAAATTTTTAAATAATTCCTCCTACCAAAACATAAAAAAGAAGCATTTATAGTTGTATTTCTACTAAAAACTAACACTTCTTTAAAATTTACTTTGTTAACTGTACTTTATTATGTTACATTAGCAAAGAATAGTCCCCACGTTAAATACTAAATTTTTTATAACTTCACACTAATAAACCACATTTGTTGCTTAGGAAAGCTGTAGTAAAGTATATCAACACTTGTTTAAGAATAAAAATTTATTCTCTCAGAATTTTGGAAGCTATATATCTGGTAGTCTGAGCAATGAATTTGATGTTAACAATATGTAAATAACACCACTGTTCTTTCCCTATTCTTTTTTTTTTTTTTTTTTTTTTTTGGCGGAACCAGGGATTGAATTAAGGCCCTTGTGCTTGCCAGGCAAGTGTTTATTCACTGAGCCATCTCCCCGGCCCCCTTTCCCTACTCTTGTTGGGGAGTTTTGTACCACTTTTATTGTCACTGGGTGCTTTGTTTTTTATTTTGGCTTTGTCTTTCTTCTTGTTATTTGTTTTTGTTTTTGTTTTTGTTTTGAAAATAAAAAAAGAATTCTGGAGGCTAGACTTTAAAGATAAAATTGTTAACAGGCCTTTGAATGCTCTGGGAAAATTTCTTTTCACCTTTTTGGGAAGAGAATAAATAATTATAAAAATTAGAAACAATACAGAATTTCAAGGAACAAGATGATAAAAATTTGACAGTTGTTATAATGCATAGGATTGTCTTCAAAGTAGTTGTTCAAACTGCTATATATAAGTATATAAAATTGGTTTAAAAAATTAAGCATTAACTGTTCCTTTCAATAAGTGAATGTAAATTCCTTCTCATCTTATCACCAGCATCTAGCAGCTCCCACAAATCTGCAGTGTCCTTTGGCTGTTAAATGTATCTCTCTAATGCATTTATCATTGCACAGCCTTCTCTGTATTTTTGTGCATCTCCCATTTTTATCACGACAACAGTTATGGAATGTAGGGCCCACCATCAAGGATGATTCCATCTCAAGAACCTTCACTATGACATCTATAAAGATCCTCTATCTAGGGTCATATTCACAGCTACTGAGAGGATTTGAATACATCGTTTAAGAGGTTTCTGTTCAACTCTATAGTATGTTATTCTTAAAATTGCTGGTATTCTAGTCAGGTTGCCTACATCCTGTTCTTTTAGTTATCACTCTTTCTGAGAGAATCTTGAAAACTATGAATACAAATGATGAGAATCAAGTGTGTCACAAGGCACACAATTCTGGCTCACAATGATCTTTCCTAATACTTGGATTGCTGTGAGACTTCTATCATTGAGCTGTTATTATTCCCAGGAAACCATGTTAAAGAGGCCATAGTAAGCTACAGACATGGCAGAAAAATTTCATCCCAAGGGGACAGCCTTAGCTTCATCTGCCTTCACAACCAGGAGGAAGAGATAAGTGTAAGAGGGAGATGCCAAGGACCAAGCGATCATCAGTCCAGCTCCCCACCCTGAAATATGGAGCAGAACAGAGGGCACAGGGCAAGGAAGGTTCCACAATGCATAGGGACTCTATAATGCATTACCCTTAAAGTGACTTAGTAGTATCTTGCAATATAACTAAGTAGATCAGATACCTCTTCCCTTTGAGGTGAGGAATGTGTGGGGAAGGAATGGCAGGAAAGCAGGCTTTCAGATAGAGAAAATAACAGGACGTGCACTCTACATACTCTATGCTACATTGTCATTCATATGTTCATTACCTATATACTTTAAAACATTTTCCTTTTATGTGTATTTCTGTGTGTCTAGTTTATGAAATTGTCACATTTATTCTTATAAATTTTTATAAATGCCTATTTGCAGTATATAATGATTGCATACATCAAGAGGAGTTTGTACATGTATGTAACATATATTACTATATTTTCTTTTACTTCTTTTCCCCCTCCTCTACCTCCTTTCATCTTGTGTCCTCACAACGAATTAAAAGGAAAAGATTTTGATCACCTCAATAGATACTAGGAATATTGATAGTGGAATCAGGTATTCATTACCAGTTAATATTAAAAACATGAACCTCAGAAAACTTGGAGTGGAATTAAATTTTCTCAATCTAATTAAAAGCAGCTATAGGAGATGGGGAGATAGCTCAGTGGAGTAAGTGCTTACCTGGAAAGTGCAAGGTCCTGAGTTCAATCCCTGGTACCACCAAAAATAAACAAACAAACAAAAGCAGCTGCCAGAAATTCCACAAAAAATCTTATTAATCTTGAAACATTTCTATTTTATGCAAGACTATTGAAAAAAGCATTTGTTCATATCACTAATTGTTTCACAAACAAAATATAAATGCTTGAGCTGGGCATGGTGGCACATAAGTATGATCCCTACACTCTGGGAGGCTGAACCAGAAGGATCACAAATTCAAAATTTTAAAAAGGGTTTGAGCATGTAACTCAGCCTGATACTGCTGGGTTTAGTCCCCAGTACTACAAAAATGAATGAATGAATGAATGAATGAATGAATGAATATTGAAAAATCCACCATAAGTTGCAAACAATTTTCTGTCTACTAAAACTTGAAGAGAATCAACTGAAATATGTATGTGCATCAGTAAGATAATTCAGTAAAGGCTCTGTTTTGTAGGTCTGAACTTGAAATTGATATGTTTAATAGTAGGAGACGGGGCATGAGGGTGCATACATTATGAATGGGATTAGTTCTTTTATAAAACAATCCAATCAGCAGAGAGCTAACTTGCCACATCCATTATGTGATAGCACAAGAATTCATCATCTGTGAGCCAGGAAGATCCTCACTAGAAACCAAATGTGTTTGTGCCTTGACCTGGGACAGATCCCAGTTTCCAGAACTATTGTAAATAAATTTCTGTTACTTATTAGCCATCAGTTTTTGTTAGATTGTTATAGCAACTTGGATGAACTATAATGTAAGCTTCTCAGAACATCATTCATCAAGATGAGTACCAAGCATCATTTAAGGATTCAGAACACAAAAGTAATGGAAGTTTCTCCTTTCATAGAGCTTACATTCCCTGTGCATAAAATTGACTTTTAATGATGCACACTAATGATTAAAATGGGTCTATTGAAGAATAACAATAACCTAGAATCTCTAGAAATAAATCTAAAGGGAAATGTACAAGATACATGAAAAAATACTTTAAACATCACTGTGATGATGACACTAAATAAACACCATCACAAGTTAATCCTGGGGCTGGGGAGATATCTCAGTGGCATAAGTGTAAGGTCGTGGGTTTAATCGCTGGGACTCAGGCATGTCTTGCAAGCCCTGAAACCGGGCATAGTGGCGCACAGCTGCAGTCCCAGCAGTGGGAGGCTGAGGCTGGAGGATCACTATGAGTCCTAGCTGTGTAGTGAGACCCTGTATCAAAAGAATAAAAAACAAAAACAAATAAAGAAATAAGTTAATAAGTTAATGCTGGTAACCCCAGGATGATGGTGGCACTGCTTCTCATTTGCTCTGCTTTCTCTCTTTTTTTTTAATTTTTAAAGTTTTTAGAAATATTTTTATTGAGAAACAAATAGCAATGAGACAGTTTCACAACCGATTGCTAGTACATTTTCAATAATTAATACACTGCATATTGTTGTCTCAGTGGTTATTCATTGTACAAGATACAGACATGATATCCTGACTGAAACACTATTAGAACAAACCTCTCTATTCATTGAATTAAGAGAATGGACCTGTATATCTATTCTATTTTGAGTATACAGATACAAAATTGTCATTCATTTGTATCCTTTTTTTTTTTGGTTAATTTTGTCAGAGAAGGACATTCCATTGTCATTTAAATACTGTGGGTGTACAAATTCAGCAAAATATTCCAATGGAGTCTAATAGTCCATAATAATAGTGGGTTTTCCATAAGACTGTCTATGCCTGAAGTTCTTGACTTGAGTATTTTACAGCTCATCCTATTAATATGGCTTCACTTTTTATACTTCATTTTCATACTTTTCTGATGGATGGTTAAGACCAAGAAAGAGCAAGACCTATCAAGAAATGTAACTTTTGTATTTGATAAGGTCAGTCAAATCCCCTTAGAATTTAACCTGAAACCCTGTACCTCAGCTTATAGATCATTTGTCACCCAAATTTTCTGATCAAGGAGATTTGGAGGCCCACAGAGGAAAGTGATCAATGATGTAGAGTATGCCTGAGGAGAGTCACATGAAGAGAAAACATTCTCCCAAGCTTTCATGGAGAGCAAATTGGTCAAGCAACGGCCATGATTCATCCACGTGGCCGACCCTGATGAAGTCGCTTTATGCCCCATAAGGATACTAGTCATCTTCAGAAGGGCTCCAGTTTGCCCTGCTTTCTAAATGAGGTTGAGTGAAGTTGAAGTCAAGGGTGGAGCTGGCCCAACCTATGTACCTGACTTCAGGATGAAGAACACGACCACTATGCTGCATTTCATTCTATACATCTTTTAGTCTCTCTCTCTCTCTCTCTCTCTCTCTCTCTCTCTGTATGTGTTTCAATTTTTCTGTCTGAAAAATGGCAATGCCCACACAACTTTCCCATATGAATGAAAGACCATATTTAAAACACTTAGCTCTGGGCATAAAGGAGATGTTTGATAAATAGTAGTTCTTTCATGCTCTTAGGAGAGGAACTGCGCTCCCCAAGTCCTTATCAACATGCTCTATAACATAATGATAGGGTGAGAGAAGTATTTCCATTACCATCAATCAACACAAGGAAAAATAACTTCAGGAGGCACGTAGGAGAGAGGTGGGTTTTAAATGGGTAGAACGTCTATTATACTGACTTGCTTAATGATTCACTGAGCTGTTTGATTTGAGAGACAGCAAATCTGAGGGATGTAAAATGCCAATCTTTTGGAGCAGCAATTATCTGTAATTAAATAGCAGTGCTTTTTGAAGGAAGGAAGAAGCTACTTTGCCTCCAGAATGAGGTGACTCATGGAAAAGAGTCTTTCCCAGAGAGCAAGAAAAGGACTTTAAGTGGAGTTTCAGAGGTGTGGATACCCAGACACTTGAGGAAGACCCCACTCCCAAAATACTTCTGGAGGCTGTGTGTTCTTATTTCTCTATCTGTCTGTCTCTCTGTCTGTCTCTCTATGAAAATATTAAAATGATCAACTTCTCAATCTCAGCATTTTCATATGCAATCATCTACCAATTTCCACATGGACTTGTTTCCAGTGCCAGTTAGACAAAATCATTGAAGCTCATGCCTACTATAAAATATGACATATTAATTTGCATATAATCTACATATATCTTGCCAGGTAGTTTAAATAATCTCTGCATGACTTATAATAGCTAGTAAAGAATAAATATAAATTGTTGTTATAAATATAAATATAAATTGTTGTTTTAGAGCAGTTTTAGAGGATAATAACACAGCAGATATGATTTTTCTTGAAGACTTTTGATGTGAGGTTGGCTGAATCTGAGGATGTGAAATCCACACAACTAAAAAGCCAACAGCATTTCCTTCTGACTTTCTCTCATCTCTGCGTAATTCTTTTCTTCCATACATCATCTTAATCCTGCAATTTGTATCTTGCCAAAGTTGAAATTCCCTAGCTAATCCAGTGAAAAACTTTGGAATATCTGTCTATCTATGAATTTCAACTTTTCATTAAAATGGAATGGTAACACCCAACCCAGAGCTTTTGTCCAAATTGATAGATAACATATGTAAATTGCTAGCATTTACTAATAAATGACCCATTATCCAGGCCTATGTGAACCAGAAAATTCTCTTTGATTTACAAATGAACAGCTGGTCTCCCAGGTACCAGAAAGGTCTCCATTTGAGGGCAGTCCAAAGACTTACAGCTGCTCAAAGGGAATCAAGAAAACTCTACAGAGTGACCTAAACTAGATTTACTATTCACTCCTTTCCATCTCTAAAAGCCTCATCCCAGTATTTAAATTCCAGCATGAAATAATCTTATTGATGAACTCAGCATTCAATTTGGCCCTAAGGTCACTTATCCAAGACAGGAAACCAAAATTTGCAGCCATAGCCAGGCTAGTCATTGTGAATCGATATACACTCATTTGAATTTTGTTATTACCACTGATGCTTCATGTCATACCATGAGCATTTCAAGTAACTACTGTTTGCTTGTCATCTTTTTTTTTAATTCTCCAGAAAAGTCAGTCTTGGTAATGAACTATTAATTAATGGTGAAAGATATTTATAAGGGCACCAAAAACATTACATTAAAATATGATAAATTAGATTCAAAATTCAGAACTCCTACTTATTAGGACATAGTCTAAATAAAGTTAATATCTAATCTAGGGAATGTGAAACTATAATACATATTTTTCAAAGTATTTGTATTATATATATATTCAATATAGTAATAATAGATATCACATATTATATATGTATATAGATATTTTATTAAACATTGGAAGAAGAAAAGGCAGCATACTTTTCCAAAGTTCTAATACTGTAATAAAAGTGGCATCATATTTGCAGTGGATGGTTACAAACTAAAAATGTGCAATGCATATCCCAGAAAAACCATTAAAATTTAAAAATGCAAGCTAATTGAAAAAATATTTTAAAATATTTAACCCAAAATAGGGTTTAAAAAAAGGAAAATATCTGTTAAAGGGAAGATCGGACATATAGAAAAAAACCACCAACGTACAATTCTAAATCATAACATAAATACATCAATTAATCAAACTGGTAAAAATAAGACTAAGACCTCGTTAACCATGGGAACATAGTTAAATATGACAGTAGAGTTAAAATAAAATGGAAGATTAGAAAATGTTACTTGAAGAAAATGTTAATCAAGAAAAATCTACAGTTGTTATATATCTAGAAAAGTAGATTTTGAAACAGAAAATACTATCACTGTATTTCTCCTTACAAAAAATTCATTAACTTAACATTGCTTATTATACATGCATCTAAAAATCAGAAATTAAATATATAAAGCAAAAAAATAATAGAAGTGAAAAGAAATAGAGCCAAAACCACATTTATATTCAGAGATATTAACACTCAATATTTATAAAAAACATAGCAAGACCACTAGCAAGGAGATAGACAATATAAACAATACTATTAAGTTATATGACATCATTATTAACACTCCACTCAACAACTGAATTCATTCTTGCAAGTACACATGAGTCATTACCAAGATAAACTAATTACTTGGTCTTTAAAATGTCAATAAATCTAAAAGAACAGACATAATTCAGAGTTTGTTCTCTGCTTATAATGAGATTAAACTATAAATAACCAAATGATTTATAGTTAACTGGAAACTATATTTATATTTAACTGGAAAATGTCTAAATATTTTAAAATTAAGTAATATATTTTAAACAATCAATGGGTCAAAAATTATAAATAAAATAAAAAAAATCTTGAACTGAATGAAAATAAAAACACAATATATCAATACTTGTGAGATACTCTAAATACATAAATGCAAAACTTGAGGAAAACAAACTACAAATTCAAGAATATTAAATGAATGATTACTGCTTATGAAACAACAAGAAAGACAGGGTTAGGTCACCAGTGTGAAGAGGATATTAGCAATCAATATGACAGACAAAGCAATCAGATCCAATATGTCGAGATCATATGAGCTAATAAGAAAATAACAAGCAGCTCAACAATGACAAAAAAGTAACAACAAAAATAGACAAAATCCTGAAAGATATTTCTCAAGAGAGTAAACAGAAATTACACATAAACATGTGAAAAGATGCTTAATGTCAACAGTAGTAGTGTGATTTATAAGCAGAGATTTAAAGTCAAAATTTAGAAAGAAGAATATATGCAAATACCAAAGTGAACAAGAAGACTGACAAAGAGAAATACAAACTATTGTAAAAGGCTAATGGCAAAATAAAATTATGAAACACTTTGGCAAAAAAATTTTAATATTATCTAGTTATTTTTAAAAATCACATAATTTATGATCCTTTTTATTTCACTCCTAGGTATATAATTTTAATAAATTTTTATCTGTGTGTCAGTTTAGAATGCCATTTAATTTAATAGCAAATGAACTGCAAAACAAATACTCAGAGAAATACTGATTTATTCACTCTAGAGTAGTATACAGCTATGTGAAATAAAGGACTTAGAGCTACTTGTGTCAA
>NDGN011383531.1:0-10200 GCA_002564285.1 Tympanoctomys barrerae | reverse complement strand
AAGATTTGTACTAATAGTGTTTGGATGGGATATCATGTCTGCATCTTGTACTATGAATAACCAGTACAAAGACAACACTATGCAATGTATTAATTATTTTTGTTTTCATTTTTATATTAATCATTTTTTATAAAATAAGTCTTTTGTTGTAACAAAGTTACATACAATTTTGTTGTAACAAACACATACAATTGAATTCTAAATTTCCTTCTTTTATTAGATAATAGTTTATTTTAAAAATAATTTATCTGTTGATCTTGGTGAAAATACTCAGGCACTCTTCATGACTTGGCCCATTTATTGATTTCTCTTTTTTCCTATGAAAGAGGAAATTGCCTGATAGTGCCATGTGAGGAGTAAGTGACGTAATGACTATGAACTTCTGAGAGGTACAGAGAGCAAACACTGCAAGCTATTGTTGTCATTTCCATATGATTATATGCATCATGGCCATTCTCATCTGGAAATTACACTCAGCACAGCTGTGGAAGCAGCTGAGCTAATATTGTCATGACAGAATGTCCCAGTTAGAAAGACCACTGGGCCCAGAGTCACTGAGAAAGTGTAAGAGTCTATAAGTTCTGTTAGATGAGATCATCCTTGCATTGGACTAATTAACTGGATGTGTACATCACTTAGCAGTCTAGGGTTTTAGTCATCATTTTCACTCCATGACAGGTATCAATTTGAAACTGTCTCATTGGTATTTGTTTCTCAATAAAATTAATTAAAATAAAATAAAATCTTGACTAACAAGGAGTTATTCTATGTTTTATTTTCCCATATTTAAGAAAAAACAGAAGGATAAGTGGCTCACTTAGTATAATCTGCATGTTTCATAGAATAAATAGTATTCAGAACGTGTGCTGAAAGTTCTTGCTTTGCAATTCAAACTTACAAGGTCCATATTTTCCCCTTCATTCCTTTACACCACAAACTAAATCTGGCAGATGTTACTGAGGATAGGATTAAATAATGCCCATGAGGCTTATGTCTTAAATAGCTGTCATAAAGTGTTTCCCAAGTCACTGGAATGCATGAAGTCTCTAGATTCCTATATAGTTCTTATTAACACAAAATTCCGTGTTTTAAATTCTCACTCTTCTAACATAAAGCAACTGAATAATCAAAAATGTGTTAAACTTGACCTAGTAAATAGCATAAGATCACATTAATGTTAGTCAAACAAAGCTGTTATCCAGTGTTGGCTTTAATTTGCACTCTTTCTGCCTCAGCCTCTTAGGATAATGGGGTCATACTCATGTACTGCCACAGGGATTTACTAATTTCTTAAGAGAATACAAATTCATTCATTCATTTAAGGAAATGAAGTATCATTTACCATTCCCTTAGTGCATTCAGGAAAATGTGTGTGTGTGTGTGTGCGCATGCACATGTATGTGTGCATGTGTGTATGAATGTCAAATCTCACACTTTAAAATTGCTCATGTCTCCATAAATTTATGACTCCTGCATAATCTCATCATTCTTATTTTCCTTTTCTGTCTACCTTTTGTCTTAGATGTCATGTGCCTTGTATCCCACACTGCCATTTTACTACTGATTGTCACAATCCCTATTTCTGTTATAAATACATTCACTTTATTCTCTGTATTATTGATTTCAATTACTCATTATTAACTTTTACTTTTCCTATAACTCTGACATGATATCACATGATCTACTTCTGTTCTCTCCTTAGTTACTTCTCTGTTCTTGTTTATACACCTTTTCCCACCACTTGTTTCTATCATCACTTGTTTATAGACCATGCATTGAGGTTTTTAGAGAAAAACACCATGAGAAATCTGAGAAGAATACTACATAACCTAATTACTCATCATTTACAAGATAAATCCTGATCTCAGGATGCAATTCTTTCTTAAAACAGAAGACAAAATAGTATGGCCTCTGCTTCCTGAGATGAATTAAGGCACTCTTACATCCAGTTACACTGAAATCAACTGTATTTCCAAAGACATTTCAAAAAGCCAGATATGGTGGCACATGCCTGTAATTCTAGCACTTGGAAGGCTGAGGCAGGAGGATCATTGCAAATTTGGGACCAGCTTGGACTACAAAGTGAGCTCAAGGACAGCCTGAGCTGCATAGAGAGACCCTCACTCACAAAGACAAAAATAAAGACATTTCAATAGAAAAATACATTACTTGAAGTTTTTAAAGTTCATATATATGCCACATATTCCATAGAGATAGAAGTGAAACTCAAAATTCTTTAAAACTACATGTTGTAAATTGATATTAAGCAAATGTTAGCTTTAAAAAACATATTTTTCAGAGTAAGAATAGATTATTACAGATTTTACTTAATTCAAGATGCACTTGTTGGTTTACATTTTGAGATCATTTAGAATAGGTATTCTGGGCCAGGGAGATAGCTCAGGAGCATAAGTGCCTGCCTGGCAAGTGCAAGGTCCCAAGGTCTATCTATGGCATCAAAAAATAAAATGAAACAGGTCTTCTATATTTATAAATATTAAAATCAAAGCTAATGTTACAAGAATATTATGAACAATTCTGAACAGTAATATGAATGATGCTAAAACATTTACAGTATTAAATTTACTAAAATAAAAGCTTTCCCTGCGTTTCTAAAATCCAGGCTCTACAATGTACTACCTTTGTAATCAAATTATCTCAATTGCCTATGCACCAGCTTCTTCCTTGGCATCAAGAAACTTAGTGATAGAGTCTCCTGAAACACTGTGAAGAATAAGTGAATTGTCAAGGTCAAGTGTGAACAGCAGTTTCTCCAAATGCTTAATATCATATTTATTTATTTACTTTTGCAATAGCAGAGATCGAGCTCAGAACCTTGTGCTTGTCAGGCAAGCACTTATTCCACTGAGCTCTCTCCCCAGCCCCTACTCATATTTTTAATTGTTATTAGCATTTGCAGTATTTGCAGTGCGTAATGACCACACTCATTCTGAGGAGCTGGTATGCGAACACACACATCTTAAATCTTTCGAACTCCTCCTTCCCTCCTCTTCTTCTCCAAACTGAAAGCTAAAAGAAAACATTCTCTTGAGTCCCTCTTTCCAGTATTGGTGGAAAGCTTAACTTTTACAGGTGAAGTAACCTGCATGTTTTATGTAAGAACATCTCTTCACAGAAAATTTCAGCTTCAGTATTTAGTCACACTTGTTTTGATATTAAACTTTATAATAGGCATGCTTTATAGACATAAATAGTAGGGTGTTTTAGAGACATACAGGCATGTCAAAGAATGTACTCCCTGCAAAGTGTATTCTTCCTCTTTGCAGGATATTCCTGAGTTGAGGGACATGTTCATGTATTCTTCCTTGGCCTTTACTAGCTCCTGAGATGACCCTTCCATGGTGTTTGGGAACCTCGGTTCTGTTTTCCCTTTATCTTTTCTCAGTTGACTACCACAGTTTCCATGGAAAGAACAATGCTCAGGGGCTGCCTCTAAGGATGTGCATTGTCATCATCTGCTTCAATTTTACTGAGTCAAATGATTTTGAGTATTTTTTGGCTAAGTATTTCTATCTTGTATCTGCTTCTTGACCTCTTGCCTTAAGATTCAGTGACCTTCAGTTATATTTTTTGCTGTGAAAAGGATGGAGATACTTTTCAACTCTTCCGCATGCATTATATTTTGATTAGTTTCATGAATATCAGAGGGGCATGGCTTTCTCAGAACTTCTGTATTGATGGATGTCACATCTTTGCTTTTCTGCCCTTACCATCACCCTGTGTTGCTACAGTGGACGTGCAAGTGAATCTTTCACAAGTCTCTAGCAGGCAGTAGGGACTTAGGAAGCTCCATTCCTTTTGATTCCTCTTGAAAAGATTTCATCTCATCACACCTGCTGAACCTGTAGCTTTCTTGCAAGAGGTCTGACGGCCTACAAGGCCTAGATTTTGTTCCCCAGAGCCTTCAAAAAGATGCGTGGCAATTATCCTGCCTCAGCTTCCTGAGTACTGGGATTACATATGTGCACCACCACGCGGAGCTGCTTTGTGTAGTTTTGATCAACACAACTCCATATTCCTGTTTAGACAAAATCTGGCCAGGCACTTCAAATATTTTTATTTGGAATCAGACATCTTGACAATATTCAAATATGTTTTTCAGAATTCCCATCTTTTTGTCCTAAATGTAATGTACTTAGATTACAGTTTCCTTTACATTTATTTAAGAAAAGATATATTCTTTCTTTTCCTTACATTGTTGCTAATATGTGATCTTTTCATTCAGTTTGTTATATATAACTATTTTCTGTAGAGTCAAGGTACTTTTGGGGATTGTTGTATTTCTGTCCTCCATTTGTATATCCAAAAATATTTTTACATATTTTTTAAAAGTAAATAAAATCCAGTAAAAACATAAAATAAATGTCTCAGTTCTTTTGACTCTTACCTCTTAAGACTATCAATTTCTCATTCTGTCCAAGTTAATTTCAGTGTGAGCTCACATCTTCCATTTATATTTGCTCCCCATTGCTATTCTTTTCACTAGTCTTTATGATGTCTATAACCATATGGCTACTTCTTTTTCAAACAAGATTTTAAATGAAGCACAACTTATTGAGACAATAAGAAGAAAAGATATCAGATATCACATTATTTACTAGTCAAACTGATACAATCAAGTTATGCAACACAAATCAATGGAAACAAGCCTTCTGGTTTTGTTTTGTTTTTGTATGTTCACACACTTTGTAGGTATATTAAGGAAATCAGAATATAGAGCAAAAGTGGGCTTTGTAATTACAATGAATGGAGAAATTTTTAATCTTAGATAAACTACACAAGAAATGGATTCCACAAGGTCTCCTTTCTTTCTTTTTTTTTTTTTTTTAAGGTCTCCTTTCCTGTACAAAAATTTATTCTAAAACTCAGTGACTTAAATCACTGTTTAATCGTCACTCACAAGTCAAAGAGCCAGCAGTGCTCTTCCAATTTTAGCTGGATTCACCATTACATCTGTTTATCTGGCAGAGATTTCTAACAACTTAGCTGCACAACCACACACAATCAGGAATATTATGCTTCTAGATTAGTTATAACTAGATCTCAATTTGTGTAACAAAATTTTCCTTCACGCTGTCCTCCCCACTCCAGTTTGTTCCCAAGATAGGGTCAGGATTCTATCTTGAGAGAGAATAAATATGTACTAGGATATTAAGGGCCCAGAGAGAAAACAGACAATCACAATTCCTATATTCAATAGCCTAGAGTAACAGTGCAAAGTACAGCATTGTGTAGCCAACCCAATGAGGCATGAAAACTTGGAGTTGATCTACCAGATGAGCTGATGAATCTCTTTATCAAGGTAAAGAAATATAGATGCACTAGATAAGGTATTATATAGACAGTGCCCTCCATAGAGTGCTTCTATGGGATCAACCTGTATGCTCAAAGTTAAACAAAGACATCTGTACTTCACTGTTTTACTTCTATAACTGTTTCCAAAAGCACTAGAGTCATTCAAAAACCTAAAGTGATTCTGGGGTCATCTTGGGGCCTGGGAAATAGAAGTAAATTTCATAGAAGCACACTCTAGATTTTGAAAGGATTTAATAAGTGTCTCAGGTACTACTTTAAAAAGGAGAAATCTGCTCTGACCAAGTTGTAGGCACGAAGATGAAAATAACTGTGAGTCAAAAAGTTAACCTATAAGCATCTTCAAGATCCAGAGATCTAAAAGCTATTCAACAGCTGTACAATTCTAGTACCATGCTAACTTCCATTTACTTCTTCCTTTTCCTTCATCTAACACAGGAAGACTCAGAAATTGTCTGATTAGTGCAGGAGGGCTAGTGGTAAAGTAAAAAAGCAGAAAAACAAAGAATATAAGCATATCTTCCTTTCTTAGTTAAGAGTCTCTATTAGAAACAGGTCTGAGGTGAGTGAAAGTAAAACTAATGCTATCATTGATTTGGAATTTTATCAGACTTATTTTTCCTTTTTCTCCGACATATTTTTCTGATGAAGAAAATACATGAAAACAATCAAATTTTCATATATGTAGAAAGGATAGTTCTTAAAATTCTAGTAAAATGTCTAACTAGACTATCTATAACGCAAGTATACACATGAACATTGATTAATTTTTTTATTACCTATGGTCTATTCATTATTAATTGTTAATTGTTAAATGTTGTAATGAAGTATGTAACAAGCATTAAAGCATTTTCATTTATTTTTCTCACCAAGCCACTCTTAGTTAGATATCATTACATTTTATACATGATTTATTTAAAACTAGTTTATTTATTCATATCAAGTATCCCATTCTCCTAGTATTTCTTCCTTTCATTTTCAGGTAATTTGTTCAATTGACTATTCTAATTCCAACTGAATTCTTCCTTTTCCCTGACTTCATGCACTCTCTTACTTCCAACTCCTAGTTAATGTCCATCTGCAGTTTTATTCTAAGAAAAACATAATTATATTTTAACATGCATCCTCCAATTTTGTGCTCACATAGCTTTCCAAGAGTTCACTTCACAAATAGGATAAGAAGTAATGATTGCAATTATTTATCCTTTTATTAAAAACATGCATGATTGTCTAAAACAGCAATATTCTAAAGGCAAACAAAGGTAAAAGACAATCCAAAATTTTAAAACAACTCAAATTTTATGTGTGTGTGTGTCATATATCCTACAACCACTTAAATAAAGTTAAAAAAATTCGCTAAGACCTTTTAACTCAAACAAATTGCTTACTTGCTTTATACATAAATCTGTGGTTGTCATGAGGTGTCAACTTTGGTTAATACAATTGTCATTTTTAATTTCATACCTGTCAATTTAGAGGTAATCTACTAATTTTCCACTCTCCCTTCAAATCTTCACCCTTCTTTCATTAGATCAGTTTTTTATTGGTAGTATTATTTTGATTCTGCTTTGAACTACATCTCATTGCAAAAATGGAACAAACATATAAAGGGTTAAATGTTCTCAGGTAAAGGAAAGAGCTCAAGAAGTTGACCAGATAATAATGCTCTCTGTAAAGTTAAAGGGGGAAGACACTGAGGAAAAAACTGTTCGTAACTTGTGTCTTAACATATTATGACTATGTATATATCAATACAGGAGCTTGTAACTCAAACCAAGATAAAATAAAAATTATAGCACCTGCATATGCCATTAGTTATTCTTTTCTGATATTTTTTTGGGGACACTATCACTACGGAACAATATAAGCCCATATTAAAATCCTCTTTTGAGACCCCGTCCAAATCTATGACCTTCTATCCCTACCTGAAGGTCCTTCTCATCTGTCTCTAAGCTAATGTGTCCTTCTATATGTCCTGAGTAAATGCTCATCTTGTTCTGATCACCTTTTTTATCTTTATCAAAGGATCAATTGCATCACTGGCTGACTTTCACATCTTGAGACTCTCTTCTTTCCTGTTATATGCCTGTGGATACAAAATAAACTCAGCATGTCATTTTCATGCAAAACAACAATACAAAAAAAAGGTAGTGATTTCTCTTTGATATCGCTCCTTTTTGGAAGTAGAATATTTATTCAAATTTTTACAACATTTGAAACTACTTTTTCCAGTATGGCTTATGCATTGAGTTTTTAATGTATTTTTGTTTTCCAATCAACCCATGCAAATTCAAATAGCTTTTGCAAAAGACACTAAGAGCTCTCATTAAAATCTAAGGGATTCCAGCAGGTCTTATTTTATCTACTATGTGGCACCATTCTACAGAAGTTATCTTTCATCTTTCCTGAAATGTTCATTTTTCCTCAATTTTAATATAACTTGGAGTGTCTATCATGCGGCTTCCTCAGTAGTTCTTCTCACACAGTCCTTCTTGGCAGTTCCAACCTTTCTGCTCTGCAGAAGGGACACATCACATCACATTCTACTATGATGAGCACAGAGATGGATTCCGTCTCTATTTTTTCTTCCTTTTCAGTGTTATTTCATCGCTTTCCATATTTCTAACAACAAAAAGAAACAGTGAAAACTTTCAAACTGAAATCTCAGATGTAGTTCTTCTTCAATATTTCCAATTTATGTATTCCACCACAAATTAACTTTCATGTTTCATAAAAATCTCTAAGCTAATATTTGAAAATGCAGCTGTTAATCTTTACTAGCTTTGATATATTTATTTCCTTTCAGTTCTAGTAAAACTTTTAATTTTTTGAGCAATGGATCACAATGAATAGTAAATCTATGGGTGTTGCCAATATTCTTTCCAGTTTCTCTGTAATTTCATGTATTCCTCTTAGTCTTTCATGATTTCTAGCAATCCTTGTTTCTTTTCCTTTGCTGAGATTTTATTTCCAGGTGTTTTTCCTCCAAATATCAGAAACGGTGTAAGTTGGAAATGGAATATGTAAGTTGGAAATCATTTCCACTCATGTGAATATCTGGTTGACACTTTACCATTTTCCTTCCCTTCCACTGACTATTGTAATTCCCATATTGCCTCAAGAATAGAAAAAAAGATTTTGGGGGATTTTTCCACTTCTTTATTCCATGTAAATTAATATCCTTCATTTTAGAGGGTGAAGCAATCAATGCTGCAGTCCAAATCAAGGCATGGACATAAGCATATCCTTGTCCTAGATATAAGCAGAGGGTAGTAGCCTATTAAAGTAAAATTATTAAAACTAAGACACTAATATTAAATTGTACTCTATTCTAAAAGGAAAATAATATGTCATACAAATGATAACTACATAGATTGAATTTCAAAGGGAAAGAATTATTTATTTGTTATGTATTTGGCACAGGGCTTGACTGCGCAGCTTAGGCTCATAGTGATCCTCCTGTTTTGAGCCTCCCCAGAGCTGGGATTAGAGGTGTGTGCCACCACACACAGTCTTGATTGCTGGCTCACTGTGCTGTGGCGTGGGGCTGGCATAGAATGTGGTGGATTAAACCCTGGTCCTGCACTTGCCTAAGAAGGTGCTTAGTCCATTGAGTTATCTTGCCAGTTCTTGAGAAAGAATAATTTGATATTGAGTATGTAAGTTGGAAATCATTTCCATGCATGTGAATAACAGAAAGAAGGATACACAAGATAGCAGGATCTATTAACACAAAAGAAGGCAGCTGGCCACAAATGAACTTGTATTTATGGTATCAGAGAGGGCAATGGATTGGATCTTAGTGATGAAGAATAAGTTTAGAAAGCAGGATATTTGGTGGGTTTTCTTATTTTCATAACTGACAGGAACCACTGAAATTTAATTTTCATTATGATTTTATTTATTTATTTATTTTTGTTTTTTATTAATTTTATTGAAAAAACAAATATTAATGAGACAGTTTCAAAATAGGTTAGTAGGATAGATACAATAATTAATAACTTGCATATTGTTGTCTTTGTAGTAGCTATTCATAGTAAAAGATGTAGACATGATATCCTGTCCCACCATGATTAGTACAAATCTTTCTTCTTATTGAATTAAGAGAAAGTAGCTTTACATCTATCCCAAATATTTTGCATATACATATACAAAATGGTCGTTCATTTGTATAACATTTTTTGGTTAGTTTTGTCAGAGAAGGGTATTCCATTGACATTTAAATATTGTAGATGTATGAATTGAGCAAAATATTCCAATATAGTCCAGTAGTCCATAACAGTAGTGGGTTTTCTGTAGGACGGGAAATGTCAGAAGTTGTTGACTTCAGTTTTTTACAGCTCAGCAATTAATATGGATTTACTTTTTATTTATTTATTTTAGTTTTTTTCCTGTATTTGTTTTTTTCCCCCATACTTTTGTTGAGAAACAAATAGCAATGAGATAGTTTCAAACCAGATTGGTCAGACAGTTTCAAAAATTAACACATTGCATACATTCTTCCTAATGCTTAATTGCTGTACAAGATAAGGACATGATATCCTATTTACAAGCACTATTACAACAAATCCCTCTATTCATTAAGACAATGTAGCTACATATTTATTCTAACCATTTTGAATACACAGATACAAAATGAATACTCCTCTGTATCCCCTTTTTTTGTTTAGTTCTGTTATTTGAATCTTATCAGCATGTTAACTCAGCAAAATATTTTAAAGAGTCCAGTGGAGTATTGGGTCTTCATAATAGTACTGGGTCTTTGACTTCACTGGCAATGTCAGAAATTGCTGACCTGAGTCTGCTACAGCTCAACATAACACCATGGCTTTACTTCTTATACTTTGTTTTTATACTTTTCTGCTG
>NDGN011383518.1:0-11271 GCA_002564285.1 Tympanoctomys barrerae | reverse complement strand
CACACACACACACACACACACACACACAAATACAATTTTAAAAAGCCAAAAACTGTTTGATCTTACACTAGAAGAATTGAAGATAACGTTAAAAAAATATTTAAAAATCTTTTAGCTTTTTGAAAAAAAAAGCTCCACACTTTCCTGGTACTGGGGTTGAACCCAGGGCCTTTGCACTGAATGACAGCCCCATTTTATTTTAGGTTTTTGAGACAGGGTCTTGCTATGTAGCTTTGAACTCACAATGTAGCTCAGGCTGGCCTCAAACTCTTGGCCATCCTCCTGTCTCAGCCTCCCCAGAAGGGCTGGATTATAGGAGTGTGCCACCATGCCCTGTTCCTAGCCTATTTTAATATTATATATATACATATATATATCTCATTTTTTAAATTTAATTTTTATTTTTATTTTGGTTTTTGGTCTTTTTTTGTGACAGAGTTTTTCTATCCAGGTCAGGCTGGCTTTGAGCTCATTTTGTAGCCTGGGCTGGTCTTGAACTTGCAAAGATCCTTCTGTCTCAGCCTCCTGAGAGCTGGGGTACAGGTATGTACCACTGGGTCCAGCATCAGCACAGTACATTTTTTAGCAGCTGGCTAACTGGGCAGCTCTAGGAGTGCTGGGGTTAAAAGCTAAAAGCTCTTGTTTTCTTAATGTTTCTTCTGGTGGGCTTGGAAGTGTTGATTTTCTGATGATCTTTCTTTCCTTTTCCCAGTACTGGTGATGGATTGAACACAGGGACTCTGCCACGGAGCTACTCTGTCTTGAGACAAAGTGTCATTCATTTCCGGGCTAGCCTTGGGCTCAGGGCTCACGGCCCTCCCGCTTAGCTTCCGGAGTGTCTGCACCTCTTCTGACTCTTGATTCTGTTTGGTCTCAGGTCGTCCGTCCTGCTGGTACTGTAGGACACTGTGTTCAATGGCCTCCCTGGTGGCGTACGAAGATTCTGACTCTGAGGCTGATCCTGAGCCCGGTGGAGGTGGGAGGACCGCTGGCTGGGACTGCTGGGGTGCAGCTGCGCCCCCTGCGACAGGTGTCACATCTGCTGCAGCACAGCCGAGGTCCCGGGGGCTGCCGTGCTTGGAGCCCCGTCCTTCTGCAGCCAGGCAGCACCAACTCCCGAAGGCTCGGCTGGGGGCCGCTAGGCCAGGCTGCAGCCCCAGCCCCAGGCTGCAGTGGCCCAGGAAGGACCCGAAGGCTGCTCATCCTGCTCAGGCGCCTCCCCGGCCCAAGTCCTCATCGCTGTGGGCCACCTGTGCCCCTGCTGTGCCCCTGGCGGCTGCCGCCCAGAAGCACCTCCGATCCCCCGGGACTGCTCCCGCCTCCTGGGCCCAGGATGAGGCCGCAGCCCCTGGCAGCTCTATTGGGCCCCTGCACAAGCGCAGTAGTGAGGACTGTGTGGTCCCCTACGTCCCCAAAAGGCTGAGACATCAGCAGGCGGCAGGCACTGAGCTGGGCCAGGAGCCACAGGGACCCCCGGAGGGCAGTGCCCCCGCCCCGCTACGCCTGCCCCCTGGGGCCTCAGAGGTGATCCAGCCGCATCTGAGCAGCCCGCGCAGGGAGACCCGGGTACCCAGGACCGTGCTGTGCCAGCTGCGGGGCCACCAGGGCCCAGTCAATGGCATCCAGTGGTGTCCGGTACCAGCCCGCAGCCAGCTGCTGCTCTCGGCCTCCATGGACCGGACTTTCAAGGTAGGTACAGCTGCAGCGGTTTCTTGTGTTTGGAAAGTTTGGTGACTGACTTTCCTGGGAGGGTTCCCTGTGCTGGCCTGGCATCCTGGGTTCCTGCTGCCCCTGCGCGTCCTGATGCTGGCCTGGCCAGGTCACCCGAGCATTAAATGCATGGTACCACCGGGCGCCAAAACCTTATCTTGTAATTGTGTTATAGCTATCAGCGTTACTTGTGGCTTTTGAGATAGGTCTCGCTCTGCAGTGCAGGCCGGCCTTGACCTCACAGTGTAGCCCAGGCTGGCCTCGAACGTGCAGGGATCTTCCTGCCTCAGCCTCCTGAGCGCCAGCGTTGCAGGCGTGTGCCATCCCATCTGGCATTGATGCTGTATTATTTTATCATGTGACTATTCCATGGCCGACTCGGCCGCTTCCCTGCCCTGCCCGTGTCAGTGTGCTCTGGTTTCCCGGCACTGTCCGTTGCACACGCTGCGGTGTACGTTTGTGTTTCTCTGTGGGTCTCTAGGGGTGAGGGGCTGGGGCTGATGGCTCAGCATCCCGCGGGTAGCAGCCTGAGCCGGAATCCCACGTGGGCGCCGGTGAATCCCGGCGCTTCGGAGGCAGGAGGATGGCAAGTTCAAGGCCAGCCTGGGCAACTCACTGAGCCCACGTCGCGAAGCACTCTGGCCTAGCGGGAGGGTTGGGTCCTCAGTACAAGCCAAAAAATACTGGCAAACCGGGAGACGGACTCCGAGCCTGCTGCCCGCTCCCGCCTGAACTCCTCTCTGGTCAGGGCCTCTTCCACTCCTCCTCCACGGGCAGGGGACATGGGCCACCTGTCTCCTGCTTTAGCACGCAGGCTTAGCTAATCTGTCCTTGGCAAAAAAGTAGAACCATTCGATTGAATTCAACACCAGTGGAATGTGATACTTGTTCATAAGAAGTGCAGTGTGGAGGCAGGTACTGCAGCGCGTGCCTGTGAGGCCGGCACTCGGGGAGGCTGAGGCAGGAGGATCAAAGGGTGGGTGCAACCCGGGTAGCAAGCCCCTTCGTCAAGATAGAGACTTAGAAAGAAAAGGAAAGGCAGTGTTAGGGCTCCCTGTGGTGAGTGACATTGGCTAGCGAAAGAAATAGAAGGCTGGAACAGCTCAGCTTTGTAGGGAGGTGAGCCACCCGGTGACGACAGAGTGGCTCCAGGACCTGGCTTCACTCGAGCTGCGGGGCGGCGTGCCCGGGTCTTCTCGCGCGGCACCTCCTCTGTCCACGTGCGGCCTGTGGCCTGTGCCTCCGGGGATGGTCCGCAGTAGTACTCTGGGCGGCGGGGCCACCAAGGCCTTTGATCTGCAGGCACGAAGGAGCTTTGTCCGCACTGGGAGAGGAGGCTGAAGCACAGAGCTGTGTGGACGGGGCCGGAGCGGCAGCGGCGGCACTGTGAGGTGGCCGGCGCTCTCTCGCTTGGTAGGTCTTGACCTGGACATCTCTGACACTAGTGGCTGCCCAGGAGGTGCCTGGCTGCCCTCAGATGCTTCTGGTTTTTTAAAACAATTTCCTTTTCTTAGGCCACGTCTGTAGCACGTAACGCCCAGCTCCTGCCTGGGGAGCCAGTGGCATTCGTGACGCATCCTCACCTGTGCCCTTCCCTGCCCTTTTGCTCTCCTGCTTCCATGTCTTTTTTTTTTTTGGCGGAACTGGGGATTGAACTCTGATCCTTGTGTTTGCCAGTCAAGTGCTTATCCTACTGAGCCATCTCCCTGGCCCTCTGCTTCAATGTCTTGGTCCCTTTCCTTTTTGAAAAATTTACCTCTGTGTCCTACTGTCTTTCTTTTTGGTACCAGGAATTGAACTTGGGGCCTTGCTTTCCAGGTGGGCGCTGTGCTGCTGAGCCATATCCCCAGCCCCACATGTCCTATTATCTACCTTTTGTTTAATGTTCTTACAGTAGAAAATTTTACTGGGGAATAGGAATAAGGAATAGGAACAGCTCCCGAGAGACAGGAGGGGTCCCAAATAGGTTGCCATGTTTATCTTTTATTAATTTTGTGTTTTGTGTTTCTCATGTAAGGAAACCATGTGGTAATTATGCTTGCCTGCCTGATTCATTTTTTTTAACGTTATGGTTTCACAATGTACCCATTTTCTTACAGGTAACTCAAGCTTATCCTTTTTATGATAGAGTAGTACTCCATGGTGTATAAATACCAGTTTATCCATTCATCTGTTTTTAAAAATTTATTATTATTTTTTTTTTTCAGAGAACGATCTGCAGGGTGTTCAGGGTCTCACTACTAGATCTGACTCGTAGTGCTCTGCGTGTTTACAGCCTCCCAAGTGCAGGAACTACAGGTGCGCGCCACCACGCCCAGGCTCAATAGCTGTCTCGGGCACAGCAGGTCCAGGGATGGAACCCCAGGTCCCTGCGCCTGCTTGCAGGTGCTTTAGCTTGCTGAGCTATTTGGCCAGGTGCCTGGGTTTTGATGGGTCTTTAATTTGGGGGATCTGCCTTTTGTTCAGCTGTTGAGTGCTCAGTCCGTGTCACCTGCACACCTTCCTGGTACCCGGGCGCTGCTCTGCTGCATGGGCCGCTCTGCAGTGCAGCTGTACGATTGGCTGTGCCCGCCTCTGTGGGTCAGGGTTGACCCCCGTGCCCATGGGGTTTGGCCAACAAGACTTCCCTGCGCCGGAGACTCCCGGCCTTGCCCCTTGCGGTCTCCTGGCTGGATCTCTCCTTCTGGCCCGGCTAGGAGTGCTGGCCTGAAGTCTGCGATGGGGCTGCTGATGGCCTGGACAGCACTGGGGCCCCGGGGGCCTAGGACAGCCCTGTCCCTGGCTTGTCTCTTGCGGTCATCCCCTCCCCCGAAGTCATCTAGTCACCCGGGGGCATCTCCCCGGGCTTTGGCCCCAGCCTCCCGCTCCCTGGGTCTCCTGCGTCGGGTGGGCCCTAACCGGTGCGCAGCCCTGGCCCAGGCATGCTTGGTGGCTGCTCTGCCTGGTGTTTCTCGCCATGCGAGGGTGCTGTTGCCTTTTCAGAACCTGAAGGCAGGCGGGGGAGGAGCAGAGCCTGGACAGGTGGTGCCCCTAGAAAGCAGCTGTGAGGGGTACACGGCTTCGGGGTGCAGGCTAGTATCCAGGCCCGCGGGAACTGACCAGGCCGGCTGGCAGTGACCCCCGGGGCCAGCAGGGGGCGCCGTGGGCCCGGTCAGCTCGCGGCCGGCTCGGGAGGTGGCCGGGAGGGGCGTGCGGGCAGAGCTCATCTGCCTCCGTAGCTGGAGGCAGCAGCCTCAAACTCTTTTCTGGGTCTCCGAAAATGGACGCTCTCAGAAATTATTGGGCCAGTCCTCCGTCCTTCGAGGTCGTGTAGTGTCCTGGGCTTGGTTTTTTTGGCAAATAGGTTTGGGTAGCGTGGACCCCAAGAGTTCACTTGGCAGCCTCCCCGGTTTGTGGATTTTTTTTGAGACGGGTCACAACTCAGGGTGGTCCTCCTACCTCATCCTGCCTTGTGCAGGCGTGCCCGAACGAGTGTGTGCAGCGGGATAATCGCACGCACCCAGGCTTGCCCCCTTCCCTTCGCTCCCTGCCGCGTACGTAGCTGCGATTCCAAGGAGGGTACCCACGCCAGGCCCCTGTTTAGGTCCTCGGAAGGCTTTTTTCTGGGTTTTGCCGCTGGGCTTGGGGGAGCCCGCGCTGCGTGCGTGGCTGCCGCACGCCGCTAGGGGGCAATGCAGGCCTGCATATCTGCGGTGCCTGAGCTTCTAGAATCTGGAAGAATCCCAGCTCCTAGGTAACATTTACCGAGGCGATTTCTCTTTGATCAGGAGAAAAACAACACAAGCCACCTGATTAATCTGCAGAAGCGGGAGTGCCAGTTCCCTCCTCTCCAGAAGGGCAGCTTTGGAATTCATAAATATCAATTTAGACACATTACAGTGGAAAGATATTTATTTTCATTTGTTCTAAATGTTCTGTGAGCTGTAAAATATGCTTATATTAGTTTTGAAAAATTTACAGCCAGAGCAATTAAGTAAAATAAAACAATGACTCATAATTCCGCCCCATGGCGCTTTCTTTCAGGATGATCCCTTCCTGCCCGGGGCCGGGAGCCAGCGTGTCCCTTGGGGTCACAGCCCCCCGAAACGCTTTGCACACTGCACTCCCAGCGTGCCCACCCAGCGGGGGCACAGCACACTCATTGCTCATGGAGGCAGAATTCCGGTTTTGGTGCATCTCTTGAAGGAAGAAATCCAGACACGATCTGCTTTGCCCAAACACAGCTCGCCCCCTCGCTTGCCCTGCGTGGTGCCTCCTGCCAGGCCCTGGAGGGGACAACCAAGGGGACACTCAGTGACAGGGTCGCCTCTGCCCTGGGGAGCAGTACACCTGCGTCTCTAACCAAGCAGCGTCCTTTGACCAAAGAAAAGAGTTTGCTTTGTAGAATGATTTGCTTTGGATACTGGTTTTCTTTTATTTTCCTTACATTTAGTACAGCATCTACGGAGCGCAGGGTCTGCAGGGTCTCACTATGTGGATCGGACTCCTAGTGATTCTCCTGGTTTCAGCCTCCCACGTGCTGGGATTGTAGGTGCGCGCCACCACGCCCAGGCTCAGTAGCCCTCTCAGTGCACTGCTGGGGTGGCTGCACGGCCAGCTGGGGACCGAACCCAGCCATAAGCAGGCACTGTAGTCTGAGGAGCTATTTGGCTGGCCCTTAGATATTGGTTTTCAATAACAAGTTTCCTTAAAGTACTTTAAAAATCTTTTCAGTTTCTTTTTCGACAAGTTCTACCAACGTGGTCCAGGCTGGTCTCAAAATCTCTTGCCTCAGCCTTCTGAACTTTTTCTGTTTTGATCAGGAATGTAATAGATGCCTGCTGTAAAAACTTAGATGATGAAAAATAAAGGAGGAAACAGGAATTGTGGTGGATCCCCAGCCTGTCTTCCCAAAGGCCCCTCCAGTTGGGGAATTTTTCTGTCTCAGTGAAAAGCTTCAGGCTGGGGTGTGGTGCTGCTCTATGGCTGAACACTTGTTCAGTGTGCACAAGGCCCTGGGTTCTGTTCCTAGCCCTGGAAAAGCAGCAGAAAGCATTCCCCAAACATATCTCTGTGACTGTCTCCAATTCCAAATGCTGTCACTTCCATGCTGCTGCCTGTAGTTGACTGTTGAAATAATCAGGGCTGCAGGGAACACGGCTAAACACCAACGTCGTTGTCTTTGCCACCGTAACATGATGAGCTTTGAGTTACCTCCGGGCTTTTGCCCCAGCCCTGGTGCGCTGTGAGTGGAAGCTGCGGGGTTGGTAGGCTTCTCCTGAAGCACGCTGGCTTGCCTGAGTGGGAAGACAGCTTGCCCTTTCAGATCTGCTGGTCCCACACAGGCCGCTGGGACAGTGGCCTCTGCTAAAGGCTTTTGCTGTGGGCAGGGAGCGTTGATCTGGCCCTGGCCCTGACACAAAAAAGGGCTGACGAGATGTGCGTGGCTTCCCCAGCACTTGTACGGATTGGTCAGAAAAGGCCTTGGAGAGAAGATGGATTCCCAGCTGTCAAGGCCAGGGCTGCTCTCGCTTGCATTTTACAGATGAGGCAGTTGAGGCACAGAGAGGTGCAGGGACTTGTAGATGATGATGGTGGCCATGGGAGCGGCTGCCGGGCCAGAAGTTGGGGAGCAGAAGTCTGTTCCTTTTGACGGGTGGGGTCTCCACTCTGGCACTGGCTCTGGATTGGGAACCTCTGGACTGCAATGGTTTCTGGTGTCCGTGGTAGCTTGGATTCTTATTTTGATTTATTATGAGACCCTGTTGATTTGTCATTGTTAGTGCATCTGATTGTATTAGGGAGTCTGGAATGCTCTGGAGGGTGATGCATCTCATGCAGAGACAAGGAATTTATGGACCCGCGTATCAGAGTGAGGTTTAGTTCAGGTTTGAAATAAGAATTATTGATGGATTTTAGGAAATGAGATGGAGGAATGATTTGATACCTGGAGTCAGGAGTCATAGAGCATTATGCAGATGCCTGGTGATTTATTCTGAGCACAAGGCGGATGCTTTGGAAACAAGGGAACCAGGGGTGCGGCTGGGGAGGAGGTTGGGTTGTCTTGGGCATCGAGCATAATTAGGTGAAGGCGAGGGGAGGGTGTAGGGTGCGCGCGTACACATGGGTGTGCGTGCGTGTGCGCGGGTCAGTGCAGGACAAGGTGCAGAGGCCCTCCAGCTTCCCCTGCGTCTGACAAGCCCAAGGTGGGAGGACCCTCGCTCAGGTGCCCAGTCCTGGCTGTCTTGCGGGCCCCTCCGTTCACGCCTTCCAGGGAAAGCAGAAATCCTCAGAGCCGCCCAGAGGTGGCCGCAGGAGCCCAGGGGGCCCTGAGCCCTGAGCCGGCACCTGCCCTCCGTGGGGGATGGAGTGTCTCTGGCTCTCCCGGTCTCTCCCTTCCAGGAAGCTGAGACGCCAGGTCCCTGTCGTCGCCTTCCACACCCCTAGGGCGCCTGCTGCCAGCGGGAAGCCCAGCGTGAGGCACAAGGGCGCAGATCCGTCCTGGGGAGCAGCTCCTCCAATCTCATCCCGTGTCATTAAGGAAAGAATAGAGCAATTTGGTAAAATGCTTTTAATGTAATTGAAAAATGCAGATTGCGAAATTGGCACACTTAGAAGTTGAGACAGTCTGGTAAATTACTTCTCGCTGCTTTTAAAACTTGGACACGGAAGACTCTTAAAGGAGCCTGCAGAGTGCTGAGCGTCGGCAGCGTCCTTTTTCTTTTTAACAAATGAGTTGTTTTAGATTTAATTTTCTTTATCAGAAAAGTGGTAAAATGTTGAGGGAAAATGCAAGGAAATGGCCCGAACAAAACAATTAATCAAAGTCCTCCGTGCCGGCATAGTGACCCCGAGCATCCTGCACACCTCTTCTTCAGGCCCCACCCACGCCTGCCCCGAAGGATGTCATTTGCCCCAGAATTCCTGGTGCCCCCCCCNAAAAGAAGAGTGAGGAGTCAGCCCGCGGCCCTGATGACCTTTGTCCTGTCCTCTGTCCCCCCACGCAGGTTCAGCTCCCTAACCTCCCGGTGCGGTGCTCGGAGCTCAGGCTTCCGCACGGAGGACCCGGAGCTTCCTGTCCATTGTGTATGTCCCACCGCGCCTTCGGGGTGTGGTGTTTGCAGCTGTGGGAGCAGGGGACTCCTTCCCTCCCAATCTTGGGTTAGCCTATCCCTGATTCTGCTCTTCGTTTATATTTTGGGATGTCACATCATAGAAGCCGGGCCTTATTTAAGCTCGTGCACCTGATTTATTTCACGTTACAGTGTGGTTTCCAGGTGCATCCAGTTTCCTAATGACTCCAATTTGTCCTTTATGGCAGGGTGGGACTCAGCTGTGTTTAAATACCCCACTTTCTCTATCCATTTATCTGCTGATGGGTAGAGTTTTAGAAACCAGCGCCAGAGGGCCCTGCTGTGTGTGGGCCCTGAGTCCTCAGGCTCGGCTTCTCTGGTCCTCTCTTCCAGGGACAGGTGTGCACGGCAGCCTTCCCGGGCCCAAACCTCGATTCCCAGCCTTCAGAGACCTCCAGTTCTGGATATCCCTGGTTTGGGTTGTATGTGCCTTACCTTTTCTCTTATTTTCTGTCTTTCTGTTTTATTTTTCAGGGAGATTTTTCACCCATCTTACATTTCTATTTTTTTTTTTTCTTCAGAGTTTGTACTTTTAATGTCATACTTAAGTCTAGGAAAGAAACTGCTCAAAAGGAAAGGACAACTGGAATAAAGGAAAGGAGAAAAGAAAGGGAAAAAATAGATATACACACACCGAAGATAGCTAAGATAATTGTACTATAATTTCTGTTGGTTGATTGAAAGGAACAGTAAGTGCCTGCCTGTTGGATCACTTGCACCTGTGACCTGGCAGCTGCGCAATGCTCTGAAGGGAACGGTGTGCTACATGGCAGCCATTGGGAACATCCTGGCATGTTTGGAAGTTCTGTATTGTACTTATTTATTTGGTCCCAGGAATCAAGCTCAGGACCTAGCATGTGCCCGGCAGGCACTTGTGCTGCTGAGCTATAGCCTCAGCCCCTTTTGTTTTTTTTTTTAATTTCCTTGAAAAAAAAGTACGACTTATTCTCAGAGAGTGTTGTCTGAGGGTTGGGGATGTAGCTCAGGCATAGCTTCCTGCAAGGTCCAGAGTTCCATTCCCAGTCCCTCCAAAAAAACCCAAAACCAAAATAAATACCCCAAACCAGAGTGTCAGCTGGTCACAGTTGCATCTCCTGGGAGCTGACAGCAGCTCAGCAGCTCTCTGGACACCCCTTCCCGGGCATGTGGCCTGATGTTCTTCACTTGTTCCGGCGAGGCCCTGGGGCGGCTGCCAGGGCCTGTGGAAGTTGTCCTGTTTACTGAAGCACTCCTTACGCCTCCATTCCTGCAGGCTCCCTTTTGGTGTGTGTGGTGCATGTGGCAGATTAGCTGTGCCTGTCCTGAGGAGGGGGCAGCCTTCAAGAGCAGACCCGTGTGCCTGTGTGCGCACGCGCACCCGTCTCAGCGTGTGGGTGGGGGCTCCTCTGCGGTGTCTTGCCGTGGGGTCAGCAGATAGCGGCTGTGCTCACTGCGGTGCCCCGGATGTGGCTGTCTCTCAGCCTGGCCACTGTACAGAGGGGGCCCTTCTGTGTTCCCGGTGGCTCCTGGGCACTGTAGCCCTGTGGGCTCCCTAGCCCTGTTCCACAGCCTGGGTTTGCTTGGAAGTCCCAGTCACTTCTTTCCCCGTCCAGTAGCCACGTAGTGTTCCGTTCATGGCCAGCACTCACGGATGTTCTTTTTTTTTTTTTCCGGAACCAGAGATTGACTCAGGCCCTTGAGCCTGCCAGGCTAACACTTATTCTACTGAGGCATCTCCCTGGCCCTGTATTTGCATTTTAAAACAGAGATGCTAGTTAAATTCAGTACAAACTGTCTACCTGTAGAAAGGTGAATAATTTGACAAACAAAGTAGGAGCACTGGGGAAGTACAGAAGCTTTTTAAGCTATAGTTTAGTAGCTGTTCCCAGAGTGGGCAGGATGGCAGGTACAGGCCTTGCGAACCCGCCAGACGGTAGGTTCCTCTGACCTTTCAACTTCTCCCAGAATTTCCCTTCCCCTTCCAACCCCACTTGTTCTCTAGAGCGAGACAGATTCAAGGACATATTACTAGCAGACTTGGCTCTGAGCACTTCTCAAAAGGGCTAGGGATGTGGCTCAGTGGTAAACAAGGCCCTGGGTTCAATCTCCAGCAACACACACACACAAACACACACACACACACACAAACTCAACAACAACAACAGGGCTGGAGAGGTAGCTCAGTAGAATAAGCACTTGCCTGGCTAGCACAAGGGCCTGAGTTCAATCCCCGGTTACACACACACACACACACACACACAATGTTTTCAACAACAACAAAAATCCCACAGCATTTTATAAACAAAACCTATCCCTAAATATTTGGGGAGCGGATAAATTCTAAACAACTGTCATTTCCAACATGCCTATTTGAAAGGAGACATGTGCAAAGCAGAAACTGCCAAGTGTTTGCTACTCTTTGCTACCACCAAGGAAGACCTGAACAACTGTGGAGCAATTAAAAAAAAAA
>NDGN011383509.1:0-12892 GCA_002564285.1 Tympanoctomys barrerae | reverse complement strand
AAAAAAAAAAAAAAAAAACCTAAACTTTATGCAATCTAGGTAGATTCTGTACATTTGTGTCTTGAGGATGATTTCATTAGTTAGCTTCTCTACTTTCCTCTTAAAGGTTTGATATGCCATGATTCATTTTTTCATGTTGTTTTTATATACGTTGTTTTTAAATTATATTTATAGAAAGTGAAAATAAGAATTAAAACAAAAAAACTGCAAGTGGTACAGAATTTGACTTAACAAATTAATAAGAATTTTACAGTATTTGCTGTAATACATAGTGCTATCTTCCAACCAGTTATTCATATTACCAGATACAGGCATATAAAATTGGAAGAAGAAAAAAGAAAGAAATGTATAAGAAATTAAGATGAGGAAAAGTACAAACAATTGAAAAAAGAAGACCAACAAAAATAAATAAAGCATTAACTGCTTCTTCTCCAGAAGCAAATATGAGAATCTAGCATTAAGTCAGAAAACTTAGGTCAGGCATTATAAAATTTGAAAAATCTTACAAAATAAAAATGTAGCTCCATAGGGTTGCTCATTGTGGAAGGCTGAGGCAGGAAGATGTCAAATTTCTGTACAGTCTAGACAATTTAGCAAAAATTTATCTTAAAACAGAAAGTGCTGAAGATGCTTCTCAGTACAGTGGTTTTACATTTGATCCTTAGTACCATTAACACCAAGGAAAAATTAAACTCAGAAAGAACACTAAGAATTTAGATACACTCATATTTTAAAATAAAAAAACATAATTTATCAATTTATGTTATCACAAAATAAGTTTTTGTTATTTTAAAATGAATTCATAAATGCATTTTTTAGTTCCATTGATGTATTCTTGCCATGGTATGGATTGAACCCACAGCCTTATGATTCTAGACAGCTACTGTGTCACTGAGCTATTGTCCTGTTCCAATAAATATGCGTTTCATCTGCCTGTTTTTGTTTCTCATGGGCTAAGTATCAATGACTACTAAGATAAATAGAAATTCTATGGGTAGCTCAATAATCTTTCAGTGTGCACAAGGTGCATGAGATCAAAGAATTTCAAGACCTCTGTATTAGATGCTCCCCAATAAAACGACATCATTTTAATTCTCATGTATATTTTATTAAAAATTTACATTTTCTATTTACTTGAGTAAACTTGTAATATGTTCCAATAGATTAATTTATTTTTCTCCTATTATTGAACTAATTTTGCTCAATTATTGTTGTCTCCAAAATCAGCTTGCACATGTTCATATTTTCATTTAAATAGTCAGAAATTACAGTTCAGTGTAGACCATTGTCCAAAAATTATGTTTGCTCTTTTTTTTTTTTTTTTCAGAACCAGGGATTGAACTCAGGCTCTTGTGCTTGCCAAGCAAGCGCTTATTCAACTGAGCTCTCCTTGGCCAAAAATTATGGTGTAGCAATTTTTGATGAAAATGTTTTTCAATCAAATTAAAAAACAATTCATTGGTTATTTACTGAATGTTTTGTAGCTGCTATAAATAATAAAATAAACATTAAGATTCTAAAGCACATTATTTTTAAGTTGGTAGAAAAATATACATATATGTAGTTACCTAAAATAATGAGGCTTTTGTGTACATGAAAGAATGTCTATCAAAGTTTTACTTTGTTTTGCTTTTATTTATAAGGAAAAAATCATATTCAGTATAATTATGTGTTACAATTTTTAGTTAGATGAATTGGACCTTTAAGGATTTATGATATTGAAAATAAAAAGAAAATAATGAATGCTTAATTTTGTAGGAAAATAGTCTGATCAAAGTACAAAAAAAAAAAAATGAGAGCAGCATGTCAGGCATGGTGGACGTCATCCCAATTTAGGGAAAGTCAAAGGTGAATTCCAAATTGTGAACTGGTACAAAGGATTATATATATATATATATATATATATATATATATATATATATATATGCAAGTGGGAAAGAAGGAAGAAAGGAGAGAGAGAGAGGGAGGGAGAGAGAGAGAGAGCGAGCATGTGAGATATTTTTTCATGCATAAAAATAAATAAAAGGTAGACATGTATTTATTTGACAGAAATTTGTTAAGTGTCTAAGACGACAGAGTCACATGTTAGTGTTTGGGGTCCTGTAAGCAGCAGCACAGGCAAAAATTGTCAAGCTCATACTTTGGGACCAAATCATGGAAAAGCAAGCAGCACATGGAACAACCGAAATGGCTCAGGCAAAATGCCTCACTGAACATAAGCATCCTCTGGAAGTTCAATTATATAATTAAATAGTTATGGGTACTATTTATTACTTTTAAGATAGTTACACAATTATATATTGGGGGCTGGGGAGATGGCTCAGTGGAATAAGCGCTTCCCTGGCAAGTGCAAGGCGTGAGTTCAATCCCCGGTTCGGCAAAAAACAAACAAACAAACAAAAATTATATATCTAATATTTGCTATAGGTTTTGTGCTGTATTTTATAATGGTAGCCACCTCACACCTCATTATTTACATGCTTTTAATTTACAGTCTGATATATTTTGTTTCATAGTTTCCTTCTTTTAAATTAATGCGTATATTTGTTATGTGTCATGTTAGTGAAAGTGTGGCTAAACTTGGAAGAACAAAGATGACATGGAGAGATATGAGCACAAGGAGAATAGAAAATAAAGGCAATTTGAGTGGAAGAAGAGTGAAAAATTTCTAGAAACAAGGAAAGATAAGCTTACTTAAAATGGAGAGCAAATAATATCAAGAAATGGGAAAAATGTGAGCAATGTATTTTTTTCTTAACTATCTTACTGTTATTTACTCACTCCTATGACTTGTGCTGATCTAATGCATTTACACAGCAAAAATTATGTTGAATTAGGCTGGTATTTACCTCACAGTATGCTTTAATCACTTATACCACAATAACAATAAAAGAATAAGTTTTAAGGTCTTAAAATTTTTAAAAGTGTGTCTTCTTTTACATGTAATGAATAACAATAGAATTGATTTCATGCATAAGTTGCACCTGTTTGCTTATTCTGAAATGTTTCAACTTGGGTAAGCATTCAACATATTTAGATAATTTAGGTAAACTAATAAGTGATTTTGGTGATTAGCTCATTGTAGATTTGCCCAGTGCTAATATCTTATATGAGTACTGTTAACTCATTTTACCTAATCTTATAATCCTTGGTCTCCACCAAACATGCTAATTGTTTTGATCTAGTGCTGAATCAGAAATATTTTCAAAATCATGATTTACCATTTTTTCTTCAAATCCACTAATGTTGACATGAGAGAAGACCAAAATTCTTCCAAGTTTGATGATACATTGATATTATTTAAAGTCTTAAAATTCTTCATGAAGTTAAAAACTGTAAGTGGGAGAAACATATATGTAGATTAGTAAATACTGCAGAATAGAGTAGAATAGAAACATCATACATATATTTTTTAAAAATTTAGAACCTTCTTTTGCTTTTAGTTATAATCACCCAGAGGTATCAATTTGGAAAGTACTAAGTAAATGCAATTCAATATTTAAAAGTATTATGAAAATGTTTCCCGTAAGTGATAATCAAAATATATACGGTGTGGATTTTAGGAGTAGGGATATAGCTCAGGAGTACAGTACCTGCTTGGCAATTACAAGGCCAAGAGTTCAATTCCTGGCACAAAAAAGAATAGATAATGTATGAATTTTTATGTTGTTATTTTAAAAACATGTAAGTCTTAATGTGACTGCATTTCAATTACCAACTATAAAATTAAGTATTAAGGGGCCTGCCCCTTAGCTCAGCTCTTTAAGTGGCTGCTTCAACAAAGAAGCCAGGTTCAGATTGCTGTGGTTCGATCCCCACAACTCAAGGCAGGAAAATCCGGCCCTGAAGGCATTCAGAGCAAAAAAATTAAATATTAAACCATAAAACAGACAGGAAAAATTATTGTACTCCCTATAATTATGAAGTCACATATGTCCTTAATGTGTGTATAAATCAAGACTTTCCAAGAAAAAATATATAGCAATAGGTAATTTAGTTTAGAGAATCAACTCATTAATGTGAACTCTGACAAGGCCAAAATCTATGAAAAATGCTAAATGCTGGTAACTAAGGAGTTAATGATTCAGCTTTTTATCTTGAGGACTTTGATAGTGCAGATGCAACTCTAATCAGATTATTAATCACAATTTCCTGCACTTAAAATTCAATGACCATAGATTTCACCATTTCTATAAAACAGCTTCACAGCAATATCTAAATTAGTATTTGATGAAGGATCTTCCCTTCATAGTTTAATGAAACTGATAAAACTACACATCACAAATAAACAAGTGTATTTTCCTTGTTAGGATCAAAGTAAGAAAATGAGAAGAGAATGACATAAAGAACATATAAGTAATTACTCTAGTGGAATGCTTGGTATTTATTATGATCAACAAAATGGAAATTTAATGTAATTAATATGATTTTGAAATTGAGCCTTTCCATTTTGTTAGGTACAAAAGATCCAAAATTTATTCGTGATGTAGTCTCAGATTTTATAATTTATAGAAGATTATAAATTTCTTTTGGGAACAGAGACAACTTTATAGGCTTAGAGAATAATATAACAAGATTTATATATAAATATTTTAAATGTAGATACACATTTCAATGAGAGTACTCTAAGGTCTATAAGTTTTCTAAAACTTCATTTTGTTTTGAAAATAAAGGAATCTTTATAATCCTGGAACATAAGTTTAGCACTTCCATAGAGTACCATAGTTGAAAATTTTTATCCCAGTAGCAAAATAATGATTAAAAGTCTAATCAAAATATTCTCAACATATGGTCAGCTGTGCAAGACAGGCTCATCAGAACAACTGATTTTGCTCTGAAAAGAAAGAGAAGAAAACATTGCCAACACTAGAGTCACATTTCTTTTCTTCCTTTTTGTTCTTCATTCTATTGACAGAATCTCTGACAAGAAAGTCAGCAGTTATGTTATTCCTACATTGAAGGGCTTGTATTTGTAGGAGTGTCATCTTTTGTTGGAGGTAAGCACAAGTACAAAGTTGATGGAGAGCACCATTATCCACTGATAGTCATAAGATCATATTACTCAGATAATCTTGTCTTTCTTCTCCCATACTCTTGGGTAGGGTCCAGGTAAAGAAAGAGATGCTGAATTACTGTATTTGTTATTGTACAAAGCTGTAATCCAACCCTCCTTCTGCTTCATTATTTTTTCAAGCCATCAGTGCTAATTGACAGCAACACTTTATGTCTAGATTTGTTTCCATTAGAAGTCCTTGTGTCCTTGGCTACACAGGTAAGGCAAGAACTTTAATTACTGCTTTAATTAGATAAATCTGAGGCAGCTGTGCCTTGGTGTAACCAAAACTAAAGCTTAGAATGAGCTATCTTTTCTGTGATGCTGGAAAGGATGTTGTCATTAGTATCATTTTTGAATAATCAAAAACATGGTAAATAGTGAAGAGAAGAGCTAAACTCTGAGAGATTTGTACTTCCATTGTAACCACCACTCTATTTTAATTCTAGCAGATTATAAATATGGAAATGTTTTCTATGACAGAGGAGTGAGATCTGAAAGGACAATGTTATTAAAAATACAAACAACCACACACACAAACACACAAGAGGATTTTTAAAAGTCCATAATTTTTTGTAATCTCAAGAAACTAAAGATAACGAAATACATTTTAATGTAATTAAAGTGACAATAGATTATATATAATATGTTATAACTTTCTTTGGTTTGTGTTAAGCATGGAATGGTACAAAGCGTTATATTTTTGGGTATGCATTGAATTCATTAAACATCTTACATAGTGATTATGAAAATTCAATAGATTAAACATTTATAGGCTGTACTTTTAAAAAAAGAGTTAAAATAACTCAAATTGACTTCAACATTGTTCCTTCAGAACTAAAAGGCTTTTACTATGACATGCTCCATAATTTTCTATGGTGAAAAAGTCTTAAGCCATTTATTTCCTATTTTTTTGCAAATATCTAAATTATTCTCTCTCATTACAAAAATGTATGCATCTATGTATATAAAACATAATATATATTTTAATATTTTATATTCTAGGGTTTCACAAGTATGTATTATTTATTCCGTTTACTTAAGATTGCATAAAAACTATAGTACTAAATATTTTGCTCTCATTATTTTTTCATGTCTAATACATCAGACCAAACCTCTTCGGTGAACAACAGCTATCACTTACTTCTGTATGAATTTGCATTTGAGGCCAGTTTAGACACAGTGGTTAAATTTTGATTATCACAGCATCAGCTCAAGTGGTTCAGTTGGAGCCAAATTTAGTTCTCAGATGGGTTCCTGCTTGTGGCTGGTACTTGGTGTTGGATATCATCTAGGAACTCAGGTGCAGGTGGCAGCCAGAGACCTTTGGTTCTCTCATGAAGGGACTCTCTCCCTTACAATGCCTGGATTTTCACAAGTGGCCGGTGGTTCTTACAAACAAATGACCTAGAAAGCAGAAATGGAGAAGTCTGCCCTCTGAAAGTCAAGGCATAGACACCTGTGGAGCTTCCTTTCCATAATCTTCTGTGGTCAAGAATCATGGAGCATTTCTAATTTTGAGAGAATAAAATACATCCTCTTTTGAGCAGAGATAATCTAAAACACAGATTGTATTATTTATATGTTATTCTGTGAACTATATCTGTTTCCTATATGTTAACAAAACACTATGGAATAGATGCATAGTAATCACAAAAGACACTTACTTGAAAAGTAGAGAGAAGTGGAGCCACTTAGAATATAGTGGATCACACATGGGTACAATCCCAGCTTCTCCAGAGTTTGAGATAGGAGGATCACAAATTTTATACCAGCATTGATATTTTAGAGAAACCCTGACTCAAAAAAAAAAACACAAAACAAAAAACCTTAACATGATTGTTCATGTGGCATTGTGGTAGAGTGTTGCATATATTTACACTTCTATTTTATCATCTTATTTATTTTGTATTTCTATGCATTAGCTATCTATACATTAGATATTTCCATTGCTATGACAAAATGAGAGAGAAAATAAATGGAGTGAAGATTTATTTCAGTTTATGATTTCAGATGTTGCATGCCATGATTACTTCACATTATGGTTTTTCTGTAGTGTGAATAATACTGCGGCAGAAAAGTCATGGGGAGAGAGAGAGAGAAAGACAGACAGACAGACAGACAGACAGACAGACAGACAGACAGACAGAGAAAAGTTACATGGCTATTTTTTTCAGGGACCTATTTCTTCCAACAAGGCCAAACTAAAATCATAATTATCTCATGGACTTCACAATACACAGTAACTATAGTAACTCCAGAGTTATTTGATTCAGTATGCCTGGTAGTAGTTGAATAGTTTAACTTTATATTAATTCCTCAGCTGATTGTGATGTTATTGTTCCATACTTGAATAATCATTACACCAAACTTTCAATTAATTTCCAAATAATAATCCAGTATGCAACCTTATTTTTCTGTTTTTTTATGTATGGCTTTCTTTATTTTTTTACTCTATTATCACTATGTGTAATAGCCACCTAAAACAGTGACACAGAGAAACAGAAATTATCTTTCATGCTCAATTTCTAATGAGGTTTGGCTCATTGGCACTAACACATATCTAAGCCTCTGAGTATTAGTTGTAGGATCTTAAAGGCTGGAATTATATGAAACCTTATTTTCTCACATCTTTTCTATGTAAGATCATATTTGAAGCTGTTGACTTAAAATTTTGGTTTTTTGTGCCTACACTTCAATGTCAACCATCCATGAGAGTTAGCTGGAAGTCACATTACTTTTATTACTGAATCTTCAAGATCATACCCAGTCACTTCTGCTGTGTTTTATTCATGCATAAGGTACACATTCAAAAGAAGGAGAAAAAAATCTAATGTTTTGGTAGGTGATTGGCAAGGTTCTAGACAAGTATGTGGAACAGGAAATATCAATGCAGTTGTAATTGATAGAAAATATCACCTACTATAACATACTCAGAACAATTCACTTCCTTCACATATGCAAAATACAGTTGTTCCCTTTCTTTAAGAAAATGCAAAATCTCACTCCATTATAGGATATATTTTAGATTTGAATTCTACACTTTTGACAATAAAGTCAGCTCTAAGTAGTAGATAAGCTTTCTAGTGAGTCTTTTCTTTTGTAAACTTTTAGGGGTACTTCTTTTCAATCTATGAACTAATTTAAGAAATGAAGCACCTCAATTTTGCTTAACATTCTCAATGAACAATGGTGAATCAGATATCAAGTAATTAATATACATACATCTATTCCAGAAAGGAGGAAGTGGAAAGTTCGATGTATAAAATTCACAGTGCTACAATAATTCATTCATTAAAACAGATATTTCAGTTGGCTGGGGAGATGGCTCAATAGAATCAGTGCTTGCACGACAAGTGCAAGGACCTGAGTTCAATACCCCATTCCACAAAAAATAAAATAAAATAAATAATAAAACAGATATTTCAGTCCATTAATTAGGGTCTGGTACTACTCCCTGGAAATGATTTTGCTCAGTTTTTTGGTTAGATGTTTAGCTTCTGGATTTTTTTGTTCTGAGCCACCCTTTAATTTCCATAAAGAATGTTTACTGTCTGAGATTGTGTTTTTGAATTCTACCATGCTCACATTGGCTTAGGAATCTATAGGGCACTTTTCACTTTTCACCAGGCGTCTATTCATGCACATAGCTACCTGAATGAATTGGATGATGGTGCTTCCAAACACCCAATTTCATTAAAAATTCATTGAGTTTTTATGAATTTATTTACCTAAGTACATCATTCTCAATATTTTTGTGGGTATAAGTCGTCATCTGTGTTTGAGTTCTTTTCAGCCATCCGATATGAAGTGGTCTTAAGTTGTTTAACCATTTTGTTTGATGGAAAAAGTCTGTTAGATTATTAAAAGATTTATCTTACCATACTAATAGCTGTGGTAATCTATAAAAAGTCTGTTATTTTAAAAGTGATGCCATATTTCCATACTCTCTTTGATACGATATTTATACTGGAGGATCTCTACAAGTATGGTCTGTGTAGTGAGACCCTATTGACCCTGTACTAAATAAATTAAAAAAAGAAAAGAATTAACAACTTGTATCTCATCATTTTTTTGTATTTAGTACAGGGCCTATTTGGTCTATGTAGGTCAGACTCCTCATGATTCTCCTGCTTTCAGCCTCCCAAGTGCTGGGATTATAGGCATGTGCCACCACCCCTAGTCTTAATTGCTGTCTCAGCACACTCTGGGGGCAGGGCTGGCATGGCAAACCAGTTATTGAACCCCAGCCACTGAGGATCTCATCTTTTTCATGTTTCTTCACATCAAAAGAAGTCACCAACATAGTAGAAACAAAATCAATGAGGTGGGAGACACTCATAGAAGACTGTCCATCAGACAAAGCATTCCAATCTAGAACATACAATAAATTTTAAAAAGTCGACCTCCAAAATTCAAAGACCCAATCCCAAAATGGGAATCTGAGATGAATATACACATCACAAATGAAGAGATACATGTGGCAAATAAATTTATGAAAAAATGTTCAATATCATTTGCCATTCAAGAAATGCAAACCAGAATAACACTGAGATATCAGCTTATGCCAGAAGAGGGCTGTCATCAAGAAGTCGACCAACAACAAATGCTGGAGAGGCTCTGGGGAACAAGGAACTCTTCTGCACTGTCGGTGGGAGTGCAAGCTGGTATAACTATTATGGAAATCAGTATGGAGAGTCCTCAAAAAGTTAGGTTCGGAGGTCCCATTCAAGCTAGCTATTTCTCTCCTAGGTATTTTTCCAAAAGAGCTGAAATCATCATATCACAACAATACATGTGCACCCATGTATATAGCAGCACAATTTGTCATAGCTAAATCTTGGAAATAACATAAATTACCATCAACTGAAGAATATATATAAAATAGATATGGTATTTTTCCTCAACAGAGTATTATTCACCTATAAAATGATGAAATTGGGCTGGCGAGATAGCTCAGCAGACTAAAGTGCCTGCTTAGGCATGTTTAGGCAAGTAAAGTGTTTACGATCAGCGGCACCACCTGTCCTGCCAGCCCTGCCCCAGGTTGGACTGAGCCAGCACGAGTCTGGGCATAGTGGCATACTTATATAATCCCAGCACTGGGGAGGTTGAAAGTGGGATGATCACTATGAGTCCAAACTGTGTAGTGAGACCATGAAACCCTCAAATTTATTAAAAAAGAAAGAAAGAAAGGTAAATTTGAGGCTTTTGTACATAAGTAGATGTAGCAAGAAACTATATTGGCAAGTGAAATGAATCAGATCCACATATGCAAACATCATATTATATCACTAGTGTGAGAACCAGAAAGAGTCATTAAAATCTAAAAGGAACAATGGATACTGTGAAAAGGAACGAAGTTTTTCGACAGGAAGGAAAAACTGGGATGAGGAAAAGGACAAATGATAAAAGGGAAAAAGCATATATATATATATATATATACATATATATGTATATATATATGTGCAGACTTATTGGATAGTTGTATTTTTTATTTCTGCAGGTCTTTTGAAAAAAGAAATTGATGGCTAATTTTTTTAACTCTACTTTTCTTTCTTCTTTTCAATTTCATATAACATTTTTGTTATTTTTTTTCTTTAAACAAGTATTACATGCTTATCTCTGGTAATCTAAACAACTAATTTAAAGGTAGCATCATGCAATAAGCAACTATTTTTGAATTCCTATTACTTTGTTCAGTGAAATCTTGAATCATTTCTAATGTTTTTTTTCTGAAACTATTTTGTATTGTTTAAAAATAAAAATAGAACCATGTTTTTACATTTGGTACAGTGTCACATTATTTGTAATTAATGATTTTATCTGGCTGTACTTATTACCTAAAAGGTAGCGTGAAACTTGTTTATCTAATAGATTATTTGGTAACTTAAGTTATTTCCACTGTGGGATGGCTTAGTGATGGATAGCCCATTAGTGCTCAATTTGATATTATCTGTGGTATTAGTTAGGGAGTGGAATCTCTTAAACACACATACAAGTACATTTAAATATCAGCCAGTGGATGCTGGCTTTAGCGAAACCATAGCTGGAGTTGGTGACACATATATTTACCACACAAGATCTCTCTATGGTCTAAGCTTTCTTACCATTGCATCTTAATTCCCTGAGCAAGAATTATAAGAAGAAAGCCAGGTTCAAATGATAATCACCTTTTATAGCCTAGCCTTCAAGTACTTTTTCATTTCTATTATATTTTAGACATCTATAAGGACACAAATCTGCTCAATTTCAAGGGCTAGAGAAGTAGACTGTATTATTTCAGAAAGCAATAACAAGCTTCTGGAATAACATATGGAATTGAAACTATTACTGTGGTCACTTTTGGAAAATGTAATTTACCACAAGTCTGTTTCATTAATTAATATTATATATCAATGTCTATGTTATGGAAGTGCCAGATAGAAATATTAATTAGCTGTATTTTATATGAATACACTGTATACTTCTATGAAAATAGAACTCTGAATACCCTAAATTTCTACCTTTAAGACAATACAAATTTTAAAAAGTTAGGTATTGACTACCAGGTCACAAAGGGGTTAGGTTGCTAACACAGGGACCTCTGGCTATATTAGAAAATTGCATATTCACAGTGCTTTGAGGACAAGATAATAGGCATAACTGAGACAGCTGAGGAAAATTGATACTGACCCTGTCCATTCCAGAGCAATAAAATTTTCAACGTTGAAGATCGAACAGTTCTCTTAATTAGCAAGATTTACAGCTTTCGTTCTAACTTCTTTCATGGGCTTTCAATCCCCTGTTCCCTGAAACCTCCAAAGATGTAGAAACCTAGTAAATATGTATGAGGAAAACTCATGATTTTTGTTCCCAGAGAGTACTGATCTTCCTGGATCCTCCAAACCATAGTATTTGCCTCTTGTTATTTAAGGCTTCATTGTAACTTGTTTGAGAAGGTTAAAGGCTAAGCCAAGTCCCCAGTAACTGGCACCCAACAGTGACTATAACACTTAGACTGGAGATCTTAAGTCTGAACTAGCAGCATCCCTTCAGAGTGGAAAAGTGAAAGATGGAAGGACTCTGCAGCAAATATTATGGCAAGGATTTGATGTCTGGAGTAAAAGGTATATACACTTCCTGAAATGTGTATTTATATACCAAAGAACAAAACATGGGCAGAATCACAGGTCAGTTTTATCTCTATTGCAGTTTTCAGCAAAAGGCTTCAGCTTGAGGCATCATGATCATCATCCTGGGAGGAATTCAGAATGAAACCACTTTGGCCTGAAAGACCTAGAAAAAGGAATGCCACAGAAATCTATCGGGTTGTTTATTGAAACAGTCAGGTGCTCATGTGCCAACAAAAGATTTTACAAAAATGCTACAAGAAGTAACCAAATTTAACCGTGGTTTCCTGAAGCAGACACCCTCCATCTTGAAAACTGGGTGGAATTTGGGGGAAAAAAAATCTTAAACAGGTTCACGTCAGAGGAAAAATTATTTCCCCTTAGATTTTCTCAAGTTGGAGTTCGGTCTGCTCAGTTCTGAGTCCGTCATGGAGATTGTAGCCAACAAATCCTGCTTCACAAATGGAGAGCACGGACACACTTCCAGCAGATACTTCAGCCCATAAATCAGGAGCTTTGCAGAAAGAGTCAGCTCCTCAAATACCACTGGCTTTACAAAGGAGAAAGTCACCGCCGAAAAAGATGTTTGTGAAAGAACAAGTTCAATCTAAAAGATTCAGGATAAAACAAACTAGCAGCAACTTATCTAGATTCCTACAAATTCTTCTTCTTTTTCTTTTCTTTTCTTTTCTTTTTTTCTTTTCTTTCTTTCTTTCTTTCTTTCTTT
>NDGN011383503.1:0-22130 GCA_002564285.1 Tympanoctomys barrerae | reverse complement strand
ATAAGTGCTTCCCTGGCAAGCACAAGGGTCTGAGTTCAATCCCTGGTTCCGAAAAAAAAAAAATACATATTTTAATTTAAAATTTGGCCTTTGCAGTTCAAAAATGTAGCTCCCTTCCAAGATAAGCAGACACCTTCTGCACAACTGTACACTTGGCTGAGTGTGACAGTGGATGTGCACACCTATAATCCCAGCGCTGGGAGGAGGCTTGATAATTGCTGTGAGTTTGAGGCCAGCCTGAGTGAGGCTACACAGGCTACACAGGCTTGTGAGCTACACAGTGAGTTCAAGGACAGCCTGAACTGTATAGCAAGACTATCTCAAAAAGGATAAATAAATAAATAAGAAAGAAAGTGTGCATTTGATGTCAGAACTTTGTAGCTTTCTTGTCACACTAAACTCCAGAAAGATGAGATTGCAAAAGCGCCCCTGCCGTGGACTTTGCTGACCTCCGGGCTCCGCACTTGGGCTCCGGGGCTCACTTTCTCGCTGCTGCCTTCCTTCGTGCTGTGCTCCTTCCCACAGCTGTGCTGAGGAGCTCAGATCTTTTCCTTTCAGCTCTCACCCAAGGAAATGTTTGTGGCCCACCCGCACCTCCAACAAAGGCCCAAGATGACAAAGCACAAAAACGAGGACCCTTTCCCAAAGCATGAGGGTTCCTCTTTAACACAGATGAGCCCTGTGAGTCAGTCTGGAAGAGCAGGAAGGGGTCTGAAGGGTGTGTGGGCAGGTGGAGATTCCCAGCAAGCCAGCGAGCTGACCATGGGCTGCACATGGGCGCCAGCAGGGGACCTGGCAGCCTCTACCACCCAACCCCCACCCAGGCTGGAACCCCCAGCCTAAGCCGCAGCTGAAAAGAAGCATCAATCAGAAAAACTGTTCCCCTGAGGATCATCAGATTCCTCAAGAGGCTTCATTACAACATTATGTTGGGGCGAGATTTTTGTTTTCAATTGAATACAACCATTTTGTTTTGTTTTAGCAGACAGACATGATTTTTGTCAATGCAAAAATCATGCACCGACCACTTCATATAAAGTGAGGTTTTGTTGCTCCAACTTGTATCATAAGCTCTGCGTATGTTTTTTTTCACACTAACAATTTCAATTGCTACAGTGACTTTGCACACTATAGATATACCAAACCGTCCTCCCAGTGCTGGTAATCTGCCCTGCATTTTCAAAGCTTTTCCACTTATCGGCTCAAGAATGCATCCTCTCAACTTTGGAAATTTGATTCACTAATCAACCCTCTTTCTGGAAACTTTATATTTTTTACCACTTTGGGGGGCATCTTTCTCAATATCTGTATATATTCTTAAACAGAAACAATCAGTCCACTTTTGCTATGTTATGGTTCCAAAATGTCAAACTCTGCCCCTCCTTTCTTCATAACTACTGCAGAAATTGCTATCTGCCTTTGCCAGTTGACTAAGAAGAAGTTGCCTAAGAGGTCCCTGTACCTTTGGCACATTCCAGGACTTCTGAGCAGCAGGTGTTGATCTCACTCTGGTGTCTTTTTCTTGGATACTTGGATGATGTTGGAAGCATAGGCGGATGGGGCTGTGTGTGGACAGGCCAGAGGGCTATGGGTCACACCGTTTTAACTGGCTTCTGCCTCATCAAATCTGAATGCACTTGATTACCCTTCCAGCAAGGGCACCCACTACAGAGTCCCAGATTACTGTGTCCTTAAGGGTCAGGGACCCCTGTACTCCCTGCCACACACGACTCTGGAAGCAACAGAAAAGGCAAAAGTGGCCCATGTTTTGCTTTGCTGGTCTCTCGGCCCCATTCTTTGTACCTACCTCTGCCCCAACTCTGCCCAGATCATTGCAGAATTCTCTTCAAAGAACTTTATTTTTTTCATCTTCAAATACTTGAAGGCCCAGAAATACAGATTAGAAAATGCTAATCATTCGAAGCTCAGGAAAACTGGGTGAAACGGTCCCCTTTATGAAACCTGTTTCTAGGGGTGACTTCATGTTGCAGCAAGAGTCAGACATGAGGTCATTGCTCTGGAGCTCACATGCACTGCACCATCCACTCCTTCCCGCTGGTTACCAGACCCCATGGGGAGGGGACTGGACGGCCCGCAGGCATGGGCAGAGACTTCTGAAGGTCTTTTTTTGACTTAGTTTTTCCAGCTGGTGCGCCTTGCTGTCCCCAGCATAGTGGACTACAAAGGTAGCAAGTTAAAGGCCCACTGGGCAACGGAAAGCAAATGAGGGGTGAATCAACCAGTTTCATGGGAGTTGTCCAAGACCCAAGGCTTTTAAATGTGACTTCCAACTATCAACCACCTTCGCAAACTTAATGCCTGTCCTACTGCCAGCAGCCCTGGCCACTCACAGCGAGCACTGCATTCTGAACCTACCCCATCTGTCTTTGGACACCACCAGCCTTGGGAAGCCCTCAGTTAGGTGAACCGACATCTATCTTCCTGTGGCTTCAACTTCCTACTCCTCAGGCCATCTTTCCAGGCCACAGAATGACATTTTGACATGTGGGGCCATCCCAGCTTTGTGCCTACATTTCTGGTGCAGAGTCCAGGCTGAGAGATTAGCAGGTCCAAAGAATCCCACCCCTCTTCTTTGTGCACATTCCACACCAAATGAAACTTGGTCAAAGAGGCAGGTGCTTGGTGTTAGGAGCCTCATGTTGGATAGAGACCCTCCCCTCCAAAGTTCTTTTTGTTCTGGAGGCTACACCAGGGAAAGCTTCCAGAAGACCCTAATATATGATCGGCATCAACTGCTCTGCCTGTGTTATGGTTTAGATTCACACTGTACTTTAATATTCTTCTGTGCCCTGAGTTGTGGCTTTTGAATGGTGACTGGGTCATGGGGTGCTTTACTCAGCAGTGAGTTCATCTACGAATGAGCTCAAAAGCTTAGAGTGCTCCCAGCCTCCTCCCTTCTTACTCTCCTTCGGTGGCAGGCCTTTCCACCGTGCTGCCAAGCTAAACCTTCTGAAACCGTGAGCTAAACCTTCTGGGCTAAACCTTCTGAAACCGTGAGCCAAGATGAGCCCCTCCTTCAGTTGTGGGTACTAGGTATTGTGTCTCTCAGCAAGAAAAATGCCTCACAAACTCTACAAGGCACAGTCAGAAGGACCAGAGTGACAACCGGATACAAGGAATTCCATCAGTTTTCAAAGATTTAAATCCCAAATCAATGAGCCAAGAGTTCACTGTGGAAACTATAAATTGCTTTTTAGGAGAACACCAACCAAGGTACTGTCTCTATAGAATTATAGGCAGACATGGTTTCCAGAAAGGAAGCCTCATGGGAACCAGCCTTTGGGAGCACCGCCAGCCCCAGGTCACACTGTCTAATCCCCCCCCCCCCGCATTTTGTGTTTCCTTTGACACCTTGGGATTGGATCTGCCCCCTGCAGGTTCCGTAGGAGCCCCCACAACCTTGACAGTGTTACAGCCCCAAGGGTGCTGCTCCGTGGGCTTCCAGACCTACTTCGCCTGGATTGCTCCCCAGGAGCCTGGAAGATGGGCAGAGCTTTCTCCTGCACTGGGCCCTGGGGCCGTACTTACTTTCCCTGAGGTAATTGAGGTGTGACAGCAGCACTTCCGTGTTGTAGGGGGAGATGGCTCCGAGGAAGTCCTCCTTGTTCATCTTGCACAGTTCCTTGCCATCCATGTTCTGGAAGAAGGACGTGTCGATCTCCAACAAGGCATACTCCTTTATCGCCCACTCCAGCCACTGCCGCACGTGCTCCTGTGTCCAGAGTGTGGGGTCTGCAGGGGACAGAGCGGGTCAGCAGGGCTCCCACTTCCACAGCCCTGGCAGCCCCGTTTTCCACTTCCTCTGCCTTCTACATTGTCCTTCATCTCCTCCTATCTCTGTCTCCTCCCTCCCTCGTTCTATCGCTTCTCTCCTCTAGTCCTCTTTTCTCATTCTCTTCTCCTCCTTTTTCTCAACACTACCTTCCCGCTCCCCTTTCTTCCATCCATTCCCTCTTTCCTCTCTTCTTCAATTTCTTCATCTCTTTTTCTCCTCTTTCTTGTACCTTGCCCCTCTTCACCTTTCTGTGTCCTTCTTCCCTGTCTTTCCCCCTTTCTTCCTCTGCTCTCTTGTGCTGTGTCGCTCTCTCCTTCCCCCTCCCTCTCTCTCCTCTGTTTGCTCTCCCTTTCCATCTCTTTCGCCTTCTCCCAGTGCCCACCCAAATGGTTCTCCAAAACAGCCCATCTGGCTGCATGGCACCTGGTACTGCCTGAAGCACTCAGCACCCAGCGAGGCTCCTCACTGCCTCACTATGGACCTTGACAGGACCCTCTTTAAAGTTCTTAGAGGACAACTAAAAACTCTCCCTAAGAGACGGTAGCATCAAAATGAAGATAAACACAATTCCCCAGGTCCAGAGACCAGTGTCTCTGGAAAGGGAAACCATCTGTATTTTAAGAATATTAATGAATACGGATCTTTCAGATGGCTATAGGAAAGTGTCTATGTATGCACGTAAATGCAACCCCTCTGTGCAGCTGGAAATCCCAATGGATTTGTCTTCCACATCAGTCCAATCTGGGTTTTCTCCTTTGAGGGACAGCTATACTGAAATCACTACCAGGTCATCCTTCTAATACCTTTAGTATATTTACATACTTGAAGGTGAAGGATTGTGCTGGACACTGCAAGCTTCTTTGGCTGTAACTGTGAACAACGTAAGCCTCTACCAGAGGGCTTGATACTCCCCTCAGCCAGGGGCTGGGTGCACTCTGAGCACTGGTGCTGTGTTCCTGCAGGTTCTGGAGTGGGCAGACTTGTCACAGCCTGGAACCCAACTCTTCAACCAGCAACTGGTCTTTAGTAGGCCCAAAGGAGCACATTCACCATGGGGAATGTCTCCGTGGTTCTGGCCCTCAGGAAATACCCACTACTACCAAACATTTAGGTGGAAGAGCAGAGCTAAACACTGGACGCTGTGGAGCTAGTTCACGGTGTGCTGGGTAAGGATTTGGGGAATCATGTAAAGCTTCCTGGAGGAGGAGGGGCATGGCACCTTAACTGGAAGGCAGCTATGAGCTCTCAGGTTCTATTTGGCCTGTTTTCTTGACATCCTTCTTAGGCAAGAGTATTTGTGTTCCTTCTTAACCAGCTCACCCTTTCTTTTGACAGAGCTTGCGAAGTCTCTTGGCAAAAATGGGAACCAGGTTGGAATGCCTAGGAGTGGTGGTAGGGAAGGAAGCTGTTGTCTCAGGGCCCGTAAACACCCCAGCACTTTACTCAGGTCTCGTGTTGACCGCCCTTGTTGATGTAGGTTCTCTGTCTCATCCTAGTTGTGCAAGACCATCAGGGTGGTGGGTGGGTCTGCTTTACTAAGTCCCCAGCTCTGTCTATACATGGGAAGGGTTGCTGTATTTCGCAGAAGGTGGAGGACCTAGCAGAAGACAGGAAGCCTAAGAGGGAACCTTGAGAAGTTGAGGAGGAGCACAGAGAAGAGATTGGGTGGCCACGGTCACGTTGCCCTGTGACCGGGGATATCTTGAGCATAGGAACCTACTGAGTGAGAGCTCTTCCACATGGCCCATTTGTATCTATTAGGGAAGCCCTACGAAATGGATTTGATATTCCCACTTTACAGATGGAAACTAGAATCTTAAAAGCTCAATCTCTTGCCCAGAGACCCACCCTGCTGGTAAGAATCCAAGCCTGAAGGCAGAACTCTGAAGAGGAAGGTTTCCTGAAAGCCCCTTTACCTCGCCTTCTCAGTATGCTGCCTGAACTCACCGGAGGATTTCAAAGACCTTCCTCCAAAAAAATAAAGTTCCACTAGAGCTTCATTGTGCAACTCTGTGTTTCTTTCTTCCAGATACATTTCTTGGTTAGTTTCATTCTTTTTCTCTCCAAAAACAATTAGGCATGGACCACTGGTAAGTGGAAATGTATTTGCACCATTTCAGAATGCTAGAGAAAAATGTCCTGGAGGGAGCTGGATTATGTAGTGTGTTAGTTCATTCTTCGCTTCTCACAATTCATCACTCTTACCATGCAGCACCTCAAATTCAATTTTTATACCCTATATTTTATTTATTTTATTATTTCCTCCCTTGCTTGGGCTCAATCACAATATTATTTCTCTCCCTCTTCAGCACAATGAATTATAAATCTTTCACTCTGGATCATGCTAAACTCTTCCAAATGTATTTCCTGGATGATTTAGTCCTGGTTTCTCCCCATCTGAACACGGAGCTGGTGATTAACTAGGGCTCTCATTTATACTTGTCTTAAAAATCCCATCATAAACTCAATCAGTTGCTCCGCTAATGCTTTATTGCCTTGATTAGTGAGATTGCCTAAGTGAGACTTTCCTTCATGTCCAGGAGGCTGACCTGGGGGAAGCCAAATGTCTGAGGATCACACTTACAGCTCCTGATAGTGAGAAATAATGAGGCAAACCCATAGCTTAGGAATTCATTACGTGAAGTGCTTTTTGAAAGTTTGATAGGAGTTCACACTACTTTCATCATTACTGCTATGGTTACCTTGGCCCATCAAAGCCTGACACACTGCTATGGCCTTTGAAAGCATTGTAACACTGCTCAAGGGCGACAGGGTCAGCCAAGCAGTCTGGACCTGCCACCTTCGTTCTATGTGCCCTCCCTGTCACGGCCAAAACATAATGGTGCCACCACTTGGCTCAGAGTCCATCTGTGGGCCCCGGGTGTGCCGGTCCTTCCAGATTCCCTTCTGATGTGAGGAGCTGGTGTGTTGCAGCAGGGGCCGGGAGGGGGGATTCCAGATGCGCAAAGGCCCCCGGGAAGCTCGGCTTGCCTGGGGAGCGCAGTTTCCCACCCTGCCAGTGTCAGGATTGGTTCACTGTGTGTGAGTGAGCAGCAGGGCTAGGTAGCCTTCACCACCTGCTGTGCTGAGGGAGGTGGGCAACCAGGTGTCAATGAGGTAAGTAATGCGATGTGGTGAGAGCAAAGTGCGTGGTGCCCGGCACGGGGAAAACACTCAGGATGCTCCTCTCCCATCAGCCCGTCCGCTTGGTGAACAAGGAAGTCGAGCAGCCTTAAATCCTGCGCGGCTCAGAACAGTCCTGATATGCACCTCCTCTCTGGCCTCACCATACCACCGCTGGCCACATGGAATGGAGCCTAGATGCTCTGCGTGCGCCTGGAGTCCGGGAGATGCTGAGCCACAGCCACCCCAGAAACACACGCCCTCGGCCAGGAAGCAGCGCACGCGGCAAAGCCAGCCTTTGGATCAAGCAACAAGTTCCTTTGGATTACTTCACAGAGATGGCTAATTCCAGTTTAAGACACAACTGCATTTACACCTTCACAAATGGCAAGCGTTAGCCTCTTGGTGAAGCTGTTTTCGTAGGATTAGTTTTGGTCTCTGCCCTGTTATTCACTTTGCTTGAGATTTGGACATTCTCGCCCTCCTACCTGGCCCCCCTTCTACACAGGGCAGGTCTCAGGCTGTTTTCGCCCAGGCAGCCTGGCTGGCTGATGCTGCTGGGGCAGAGTGTCCGGCCAACGGACTGAGGGATTGAACAATGGTTTTATTTTCTGTCACCAAAAGCACCATTACCTAGGAAAAAGAGGCTATTTTCACATAATGACATAATTCGTGGAGGCACACATGTGGAGGCGTTCCATTTGTTAAATATAGTTATTTCTATTTTAAAACTGAAAGCACTGGCTGTAATTTTGGAAAGGTGGAACCCGGCAGATGCCAGGCAGCACACGCCTGGAGGGAAAGGCAGGCGCCGGCACCTGGCCTTCTCCTCAAAGCCAGGGACAGCAAGGTCTGGGGGGTCCATGGAATTCCTTTAGGGTGGTGGCTGCCTCGCCTCTGTCATCAGGCCAGCCATGTCCCAGGGGACCAGGCCACTGACAAAGTCTTCAGCATGCTCTGTCTGAGTGTGGGCCATCTGGAGCCTGTGCTGTGAGGTTTTGGTGACGTTTGGGACCCCCTCTTGGATGGCCATTAGGGAGTGAGGTGAGATGAACAGCTTTCTCAGTCTTGCGTTTCCACAGAGATTGGGTATCAGGGAAGGTTTGGATACTCCCTACCCTTCCACATGGACACGTACACACATGCATGCATGCACACACGCATGCACACACGCATGCACACACATACACACACATTCGTGGCAATGTGAAACGTGAACGGCAGACAGAGAGCCAGGTTCCCAGTGTACCTGCAGGCACGATAACTCTGCGCTCGTTGGTGGTCATGTTGGGAGGAGGGGGGCCATTCTTCTCGTCCATGTAGCTGTTGTAGTTCATTGGGTTGGACTCGCCTGCGCCCACGAGCTTGCTGCATTTGCCCACACTGCAGTCCACTGGAGATTCTCTAGAGCGAGAGAAGACAAAGCCCAAAGGCAGTCATCACTGTAGGCACCGGCCTCAGAAAGGCAGGCCAGGGCACCACCTCCAGCCCCACCTGACATAATAACAACGAAGATGAGGCTCTGCTGCCCTTTTCCTCGCTGCCACCAGCGCTTTCTGCAAATCCCAACCCAACCCTATAATTAAGGTACTGCAAATGTTTGGCAGCTCCTTGGTGAACTTCTCTGGATAGCCTCGCAGCCCTCCACATCAGACTGCACCTTGTAGTCTGAGGCCGGTGGCCAGGCAGCTGGACTCCTTCACCAGTCCTTGCCACTAGACCACCTGCTCCACAGCAGCACAGCACTTAGGGTGTGCCTGGTGGCTAGACTTTCACCTTGTGCGACCGACCGTTGCTTGGCATGTGCCCTCCCTAGGGATGCTATTTCTTGACCCGATGTTATTACCTTTTGTTTAACCTCCAGTATCATACATGGTGCCTTCCCTGGGAAGAAAATATTCTCTCAGTGGGCTATGCATGCATTTGTCATATGCTGTTGTGTTTTAACCTCCTAGGATCCCTCCTCGAAGGGCACAGCAAGCATTATCATCTTTTTTTTTTATGGCTGGGGAAATTGATAGGTAGGGTGATGGTCAGAGTTACACAGCTAGTAAGGGTGGGTGCAGGCATAGGTATAGCTCAGAGGTAAAGCATTTGCCTAGCATGGCTTAATCCCCAGCATCAAAAAACAAACAAACAAACAAACAAAAAACCAGATTGAAGACTCAGGTATGTAGTGTTAAATAAGCTTTCCTATTTGATAACCCCAAGCCCTCATGAACAAAGAAGGAGGAACACAATCCAAGAACTGCAGCCTGTTAGAGACTGTGGCCCTTGAAGTATTTTCAGCCCTGACCACCAAGCACACAGAAGGTATGGCATGGAATCACACAAAGGAGACAGCAAATCACCCTTCTGGGCTCAAATGACACAACCCAATTAGCAAGCGATATTTTGCAGTACTGGTGATGGTGCAACCGACTGGAAAGGTTGAACACCTTCGTGGTCATCTGGTGCTCCGGAGGGAGCACACGGAGCACCCCACATCTCGCTCCGGGCAGCGCCCCGGGCCTTGCAGGGTGTCAGGGGCAGGGCTGGCCCAGCTCCTGCTCACTTTCGGTAGCAGGAACGAAGGAGACCCTTGCAAGGCCTCGCAGCGGCTGCAGTCACGGTTAGGCAGAGCAGGAAGCATCCACTCTGCAGCCTGGGAGGCCGCCAGTTCTCGGGAGTGCTCCAAACCAGGCCTTGAGACCAGGGAGGTCAGATAAGGTTCAGGTTACAGCCCTCCAGCTCCGCACGCCAACCTCTCCGGACATTCCAGAGGCCTGGCCGCTGCCCTCTGTCACTCTGCCGTGGGCAGAAACAAACCACCGCGAGGCCCTCAGGAGCAGAGCCACGCCAGCCAGCCAGCCAGGGACCCACGCCACCCATCCCACCGCAGGGGAACAGTCATCAGCACGGGAGGAGAGGGAACGGCCGGTGCTTGTCGGGACTCAGCAGGGTGGGGAGAACAGAGCACATTCAATAAAGAAAATTAAATGAATTTGTTTCTTAATCTGAAAGGAAAAAAATATTGAAGATCACTTATCATAGCTGGGAGATAAATGCTCCACTGAGATATTAGAAGTCAGACGGTAATTTTTTCCTGATGTCTTACAGAGGGGAACATGGCCTGAAAATGAAAATAAGATGTATCACTTACACATGTTAGAATTTAAGGTTTTACTATGCGCCTACTGTTTTTCCAGGCAGAGAACCAAGAACCAGCCGTCAGCGTCCCAGATCGCTGACGGTTTAATGTCCCCATGGCAGTGAAGGCAGGCAGTAGCACATCAGGGCTTTTCACCAGCGCTTGGCCCTTTGGCTTCTGCTGCTGAAGGACTTGGCCTGAGATGAAGCAGTTCTAGTCAGACCCAGAGCCCCTGTCTGCGCCGGGCTGGCCACGCACGCCAGCTCTGACTGCCTGCGGCTAACCGCGTGTAGGCACGCATCTGTGCGCATGCGCGCGAACATCCTCCCGCACCACACACACAGAAGCACGTACACACGCTCCAGCGCAACAAGAACATCCACACGCTCCAACAGACTCCAGCATGCATGCGAGCACATATTCATGCCCGCACCACACCACACCACGCCACACAAGACACGTGTAACGCAAACATCCTTATGCTAATTAAAGTACACTCCACCACAAATGCACTCATGTGAAACACTAACATGTACACATACTCCACTATACACAATGCACAATGCAAATGTGTATATATGTGCACACGCAAATTGCCATGCATGTACATGCATACTCCACAATACATGTACACATACAAACATATACACATACATAAATGGCTCGCCATATACCTGTGCATATAAAAACACACACGTGCATACCCACACCCCACAACACACACACACATATTCACTCACATATACAGGCGTACACGCACTCCATCACAGGACATACATGTACACAGCAGTCTACCGTTTCTATGGATACAATACACACAAGCATATAGGTGCACACCCATAATCTCCTACGCACATTTGTGCAGATCCATGTGCACACCCAGATGCACTTGCACGTGTGCTCACATGCACACCACCACTGTCTGGTGGCCTTTCCCAGCTGTGAAACCATCCAAGTGCCAGAGAAGTCTGGAAGATTAAATTGGCCTGGAGCCAGGATGGCAAAGTTGTGATTGGCCAGAAAAAGTTCTGCAGGAAAGGGGGGATCTGAGTGACACACACAGCCCCTGGAGGGCGCCTAGGGCCAGACAACACGGGCAGTAAGAGGCTGGTGGGAGAGGAGGTGCCGGCTCCATGGATTCTCCCCCTTACAAGCATCAGGGAGTTGAGCTTTGAAAAATGGTTGCACATCAGCTGGACCTGGGGGCATTTCTGAGTTCAACACTGCCTTTACCTTAGCGAAAAGCCAGATCCTCGGAACTACCTGAACAAAGTGGCCCCCAATAGCTGATTAAGGCACCGTCAGGGGCAGGCCTGGGTGCTAGGAACAGATGAAAACTTATTTGAAAAGATAAGACATTTGGGAAAGCCTGCCTGATGCAGGTACTCATAAGGGCAGGGGCCCTAGTGCTGCCGGTGGGGGCCAACGAGCGGGGGTCTCCTGGTTCTCTGCTGGGCGGGCAGCCACTGGTTCTGTCCAGGGGATGGAAGCTGCCCACTCATGCCAGCTACGGAAGGTCTTTCCCTGCCCCAGCCTAGCACACACCTGCTCCCTAGCCCGGCTGTCATTTCTCTGGAATAAGGCCTGTCTGTCATGCCACACCATTGTGCTAGAACCTGCAGAGGGGTGTGCTTAGGGAGAAGTCCAGACCCCCACCCTCAAGCACTGAGCTGGCCCACCAGTGACAAGAAGGGAAGCATACCTCTCTGCTGGCCCGCCAGACTTGCCTCCACTCCTTGTGCCTCCTCCAGACAGCGAGGCCATGGGCTCACGGCTGTGCTGGGGGTGGGGACAGGTGAAGCCCGGCACAGAAGCTGCGCTTTAATGAGGCAGCTGGCGCCTGTGAAGAGGGCTCAATGAAAGCAAGAGGGGGACGGGGTGGGGGAGACTTTGCCATTCAGCTTGCCTACACTGCGGCTAATTTGTATTGAGACACACACTTGCAGCTCCAAAGGGTTGGGGCCCGCAAGCAGCTGATAGCACTGGGACAGGTGACAGGAGGGCCTGGGGCCGCCACAATAGAGCAGGCAGGAGGTAGTGGCTCCAGAATGTAACCCAGAATATCTTAATCTCAGGGAAACCACGGCCCTGCTGGTCATGGCAAACATGGTAAGGGTTCTGCAGCACTGGTCCTTTACTGCTTGTTGTTTTCATCTCAGATAGAAGCTCTCGCTCCTCTGCTTCTATTTATGTATGTGCAGTCAACATTGCTTTAAAAAGACTTATCCTAAATGAGGTGACCAGACCTGTAAAACCAGCTAGCAGGGAGGCTGAGGCAGGACTGCAAGTCCCAGGATTGCCTGTCCTATGGAATAAGGCAATGTCTCAAGATAAAATATAGCATGGGCTGGAGAACACAGCTCAGTGACAGCATACCCTGCACTTACCCCTAGTACTGGGGTGGAAAATAGAATGGGCTAGTGATTTTTAATTTTTTTTTTAGCCAGTTAAAAAGAAAGTGTCAAGTCTTGAACTTTGGCTAACAAATTTCTCCCCAGTTACCTGTTTAGACCATACAAGCATCTTCTGTACAGTGCCCCCCTCCCCGCCCAGCGTCCTACTCTAACTGAATTCAAGGGACAAACAGACCCGCACATCTGTAGCCCAGGCAAACCATCACGGGACGCTCACTACTCACACAGCTAGCAGCAGGTCTCAGAGCTGCCCGAGCCAGCGGTCCACTAGGACCTGACAGCGAGTCTTCCACACAGCAAACACCTTGTACCATTATGTGGTGTGTGTTACCTGAGAGTTTCCATACAACCTACATGCAGATGTGACTTAGTGTGTGTTTGCAGAGTAAATGTAGTAAGTTGAAAGCAAATTTAAAGGGGAGAAAACCCTCACCAAGGCCCTCACCCTGAGATGCTCGTTGTTTTCATCTCTGTGCATCCTAGATGTGGACAGCTATCCCGGAACTCTGAGTAAGGTCCCCCCACCCAGTTCCTACTGCTTGCCCCAATACAAAGGGATTGGAAAGGTGCTAAACAGAGGCCTTTAGGGAGAGACACAAATCCCAGGGTGTACAGGGCTGGTCTTTTGGAGTGGAATGTGAGCCCAGTACACCCGCATGCTGTTGCTACACTGATGGCAGGGCGGGCTGAGCCAGGGCTCAGGTCCTTAATGCCATGCAAGTCCTGTGTTTCTCCGCTATAAACTGATAATTCTTGCTTTCATGGGATTCTTGCCCTAGTCCTCGTGGTTGAGACAGGATGCAGCTGAGAGTTATTTGCAGACCGCAACTTGGATCAAGCTGCTGAAGTCTGCATCCAACGCAGAACCTACAGGCCATGTTGTTTCGCAGGCAGCCCAGCCTCCCAGAGTCAACCACAACAGGAAGATGAGAAAGGAGAGTGCAAACCTCCCCTAGTGCGGGCAGACTCGCCCTGCACTCCTCGGACCTTGGTCTCTCTACTTGACCCCTTGCCCTGCTCCAGATGGCTGGCTGCTAGGATCAAAAGCAAGAAAAGCTTCAGGCACCCAGAATGCCGCCTTCCTACCAGAGACACAAATATCTATAAGGCCACCAATAAGCACAAGCAGTAACTGAGAAACCCATGTTTGTCAAAGATTATGGTGCGCGGGCCCTGTCAATCATAAGGCAGTCCAAAACTTGCCGGCCCAGCCGTGTCCAGTCTAAGTAGATTATAAGTCACGAACATGAGGCACAGATCATTTTAAACTTTCTAGTAGCTGCATTTTTAAAATTCAAAACAAAGGAAATGAATTTTAATAATACCTCAAAATATATTGACATTTTAATTTAATACAGACAAAATGAGACTATTTTGGCATAATCAAAAATCAACAGATGTTTAATTTTTTTCCTCATCTTAAGTTTACATCCAGGGTGTATTTTACAGGGAGAACTGTGTCACCTTGGGGCAGCCACATTTTCAGTGCTTGGTAGCCACTTGGCGCTGGTGGCTCTTGAGTTAGACAGCACAGGCCCCCGGGGCCAGAAGACCCCAAGCTAGATACCCTGCTTTGTTTTTTTTCCTCTGAAGTTAGAAACCATTAAAACAGCCTTGCCTATCTTTTGTATTTTGGTGAATTTGCCCTTTGAAAACAATCTAAGCACACATAAGTAGCAAAGTGCACTCGCTAATAGTACTCAGGAAACAGAAGAGAACACGGCTCACGATGAGAGATCCGGATAGCTTGGCATCTATTTCTGCATGCCATGGCCCTTTGCATAACTAAATAACAGGGCCTGATGTGGCTTCACACTAAACAAAGATGTCTTTCTAAAAATTCTTGCTCCCCACTCTGCATAGTCCAGGTGACATGTTGGCGATGATAGAATAGCATTACATGTGGGCCACTGCTGGGCCTAACCCGCGTGGCCCCGAGTCCGCCAGACCATCTTGGTTTCCCCCCAGATGGGTGAGAATACTTCAGTATTTCGGAACTGACTTTGTTACCTCCAGATGATCAGAGTCCAGACGGGTGAACGGGAAGCAGAGGCTGCTTTTGTGCAGCCGGAGCCAGGTGAATGTTCAGCTGGCTCCCGAGCACATTCTCACAGCCTTCCCCAGCTGGCTTCTGGGGTGACCAGAGCCAGCTCCAGCTGGCAAGTGAGTTCTGAAAAATCCATCACTCTGGAGCACACCTCTCTGGCCAGAATTAGCATCCTCAAGGCCCGAGGCTTCTCTGGAAGCAAGGGAAGGCTGGGGAGCCCACATGTGCAGGCTTGCCGAGGGCCAGCCCAGGCTCCATGGAGCAGCAGAGTCCCCGTCCCAGCTGTTCATGAATTACAAGCGAGCTTGCCTCCCCTGAACATCCAACACTAGAAATGTCCCAAAGCCTAGACCTTTCTGAGTGCCAGCTCGATGTCACAAGTGGAAAATTCCACCCCTGATCTCCTGTGACAGACTGCAGTCAAAGCATAAGGTCATTAAAAATATTAGAGTGAATTACCCTCAGCCTCATGTGTAAGAAGTATAGGATATAAATAAACTTTATGTTTAGACTTGGGCCTCACTCCCAAGATGTATAATTATGTGTATAGTAATACTATAAAATTCAAAAAATCTGACAGATGAAACATCTCTGATCTAATCATTTCAGATGAAATGCAGGATTCTCAACCTGTGCCTATAAGACTATACACAAGCAGCTTCACCTTTTGTTCAGTTATAGACTTTTTCGGTTATTCATTTAATTCCTGCTCATGGAGCACCCACCATGCAGGCACTGTTCAAAAACCCTACCCCACCTCAGTGAGGGAGGTGACAAGAACTCAGGGAAGCAATTCAACAAGATGAAGGGCGGCGAGGGGTGCTGTTTTAGATGAGGGAAGGCCTGTGAAGCTGTGATGTGCAGGAAAGATACAACATTTGTGAAGTACAGTCATGTTATTAGACAGGGTAGTAACCTCCCAAAGAGAAAGAACCTGGAGGAGGAGACTGTGAGGCCAAAGTGTGCTCGGGAATCCAGAAGTGGCCTGGGAAACTTGTGCGGCTGGAGTGGGGGAGAGGTGAGCTGGGGAGGCGTTAGGCAGGCATGGTAGGATGGCAGGCTTTGTCCTAGGCCACTGAGGAAGGATGACTGGTGGTTTGCTGGAGAACAGATGTGCGGTGATGGAGAACCTTTTAAATCTTCCAGTGACACAAATAGCCTGCTGCAGCATGCATGTCACAGGCTCGCCATTGCTGGACTAAAGACCATAGGACGGCTGTTGTTACCACCGCAGCCTGGTGCAGGTGGGGGCACTGGGCTGCGGTGAGGAGCAGAGGTCAGAGGCAGGCTGCAACAGACCAGTGCAATATGGACTTGAGGCCAGCATCAGGAGCTCCTTGTCACTGAGCAATTTGGAAGCCATTATTGAACAAGCCTGCTCATTGGCAGATGTTGGCAGAAATGAGATCATGCTGTAAAACCACAAAGTACAGGCAGAGAGGGAGGGCAGCAACACACCTAGGGAATCTGAAAACCTGGGTTTACTGCCAGCATTACTTCCTCAGAATCCTTAGACAGAGCACTTTCCCAGCGAATTCCAATCTGCCTTTCTAAGTAATAATGGAGTTACATTATCTACCTCTGAGGAAAGTGATGAAGTGTGAGAGATAAAAGAACATGGAAAATGTTTCATAAACATTTCATAAACATGTGCTGTACCACCGTCAGGAACTTGCGCATCGTCATTATTCTTTCTAGGGAAAGGAATCCATGTGGGGGCCCCTGGCTCCGAACCTTTCTGTAACCTTAGAATCCAGGAAGGTAACTGGGGCCCCAGCCCCTGGTTTGCTTATTGGGACTGAGGCAGGGCAGGGGTCCCTCCAGCAGGTCCCGGCAGCTGCTGTGGAGGGCTCTTCCTTCCTCCCTCCCTGCCACACCTCCTTCCCTCCCTTCTCTCCGCTCTGTTTCCTCCATGACCCTTCAGGTGCACAACCAGGTCCATGAAGATGGTCTCTAAGCCTAAATTCCAGCCTCCCAAATGTCACCTGTGCTTTGGCTTCCTAGTGGACAGTTTTGTCTGGGCGCCGTACTAGGTGCTCACAGCGAAGCCTTCAGGGAACACTGATGTCCCTCCCTAAAGCATTCGCCTCGACCCTTTAGGCTGCTAACAATGCCATCCTTCACCAAAACGTCCAGGCTCCAGTCTTCCCTGGTTCTTTCTTCTCACTTGACCCCTGTTTAATATTTATTCTCTTAAGCCCTGTGAATTACCTCTGTGATATGTTCCTTCTACAGCCATCCTTTTATCATTTCCCTAATCAGTACCATCACCCTCGTTCATAAGTAAGATATTTCTTATCTTAGTCCTAACTTATCATTCTGAATTTTCCGTCCCTGCCCTCTGTGGACAATTATCAGATCACTGGGCTTGAACTAGAACTCTGCCGCTGTTCCTAGAGTCAGTCTCTCTGTCTATGGAATAAAAATGTTCTCTTTTCTTAGCCTGCCCATCAGGGCCTATCTTGCTTTTTATTGTCATCTCTTTGTACTTTAGGCCTACTAGGTCGCCTGAAAATCCTCTGGGGATAATCAGGATAATCAGGAAAATCCACTGGGGACAATGAACTAATGTCTTCTCTCTCTCAAGGTTTTGTCCACCATGACCACTATTACTCTTGAGCACTTTCTGAGTCCTAGACACTGCTCTGGGTACCTGAATTAATAAGCCAGGGAAGAAGTGACTCATCCGGCCCTGGCTTTGGCAGGAGGAAACTGGCACTCAGAGGCTGGATAACTGGTACATAATACAGAGACAAGACCTGAAGCCCAGGCTACCTGTCCCTGAGGCAGGGCTTTTCCTTGGTTCTGTGATCTTTCTCTCCCTGGATTCTCCTTTCACCATTTCTTAAGCAAAATATTGCCTGCTATGGATCTCTTTCCTAGTATTTTTCATGCATAGTTTCAGGGCGTGGTGCCTCCTCCTTGGCAGTTAGTTCCTTCACACTTCTGCCTTTCTCTGCCATCGTGAGGTACATAGTTTGCTCACCTTTGCTCTAGTGAGACCCCCCTCACACAAGCTAAGCATCTTCAACTCAAAAGGGAAGAGGATCTTAATGCTGAACAATCCCTAGGAAGGGCTGGACCTGGGCCTGGCCAGACCCCAAACAGGAACTTGATGAATATGTAAGGTCTCAGCCCTGAATTGAACCTGGCCCTTGCGGCTAGTGTTTAGAGTTAAGGTGGGCTTTCTGATCCTGCCTATCTCACCTCTCTAGGGACCATTACAAATGCCCTGGTCCAGCCCTTCAGCTCTTTTTTTTGCCAGCAACCACTTAGAAAGGATCTTTGTGAGTTGGTAACATGAGTTGGAACTGTGCTTCAAGTTTCACCCTGCCCCGAACAACCTGGCAAGCTTACCTGGATCCATTCATGTGGTCATACTCCCTCTTGACGTTGACCCTCACTGGCTGATTCATCCATTCCTGCTGTGGCGGGAGGGGATTGATCTTGTGGGGCTGCCCGTAGTCAGGACTCCCCGAAGCGGTCATGTCGGCCTTGGGGAGATGGGCCGCCGCTCCGTAGGCGGAGTCAAAGAGGGACTGGTCGTCGCTCACCACCGACAGAGCCTCCTATAAGGCCAGAGAAGAGGCAGAAAGTTCATTGTCACTCTCCAACCAAGTGCATGGCACTCTTCACTTTGAGCTGGCAGGGTGGCCTGGGGCTGCTGAGGGTGGCTTGCCTGGAAATTGCAACCAGACCATGGCTGACTGACTCACACCCCATGGGTGGCTTTACCTGTGTGCAACCTTGGTGAGCCATTGGAGAGAAGCTGGGTGTAGGGCAGTGAGAAGGAATGGAAGTGCCACAGAAGTGAGTTCACTTGTGGAGTCCACAGGCCGAGAGTCCCAGGAGGAGCGCACACAGCACGGAACGCAGTGCTGGAGGGGGCGTGAGTGCCGTGCTCTTTCAGGCATACATGCTGATGTCTATTAGTTACAAGGAGTAGCTGAACTATGAGTTTAGGCCAGCAAGACCCACCCAGGAGAGGTTATCAAGCACAAGGGCATACAAGAGAAGGGTGTTGCCCGGGACCTGGCTAGGTCAGTTTCAGTTTCCTCATCTGTAAACAGGGACAGGAATAGCCTCTTCACAGTTGCTAGCTGGATTGAGTGAGAAGGTCCAGTACCCACGAGCCTTGAAATACTCAGCAGATTCGCAAGGGACTCCCCAGCATGCGCCTACAGATCCTTATGTGCTAAAGATACTAATTTTGATGATTTAGCTGAAAAGGGTCTGAGAATATACAGCACATGTTGGGGCACTGAGCTGTGGTCAGAGTAAGATTTCTATGCTAGGTTGAGGTCTACCCCTCAATGGTCCCATCATCTGACTCAGGAGGACATAGATTGAGAACGGAAGCCTTGTGTTTACTAGAGGTCTTCTAACAACCGGAGCACAAAGACTTGATTCTCTTATTAGTCCAAGTTGTACTTTTTTTATGTATTTATTTAGTACCGGGTCTATAGGGTCTACAAGGTCTCACTACACAGATATGACTCATAGTGATTCTCTTGTTTTTCAGCCCCCCAAGCACTGGGATTACAGGCGCAAGTCACCAATGCCTAGCCTCAATAACCATCTCAGTGTGTCCCGGGGGCGGGGCCGGCACAGCAGGCTGGGGATCTAATCCAAGTTGTATCATTTCATAGGGATCTAAAGTCACAGACTGGGCTGGGGAGATAGCTCAATAGAATAAGCGCTTGCTTATCAAGCTCAAGGGCCTGAGTTCAATCCCTGGTTCTGCCAAAAAAATAAATAAAAAGTCACAGACTGGGGTATAGCATTTACTACCACTACACAATTATGCCAGGTTAAATGTTCCACTTTTCAGGAAAAACAGTAGTATTTCATAATTGATTTATAATGTACATAATCGTTAATTGCATACTGTCTGACTGTGAAGAAGAAAGGGAATAATATGTGACAAAATGCTTACAAAAATCCTGGCTCATATCAAGTGATAATAAATGTTAGCAAGGATGACCACCAGTGTTCAGACAATGATTACCTTAGGCTATCTGTCACAAAATCAGTGGTTGAAACCCTGATCCCCAGTACCTCAGGCTGTGTTTGTGTTGGGGGGGTGGCTAAAGTTTTGAAAGGGGCGGCTAAGTTGAAATAGGGCTATGAGGGTGAGCCCTAACCCGGTCTGACTGTAGTCATTATGAGAAGAGGAGATCTAGACACAGAGGGCGACACCACGGCTGTGTGCACATGGAGGAGCACCCATGGGAGACAGGGAAAGCACTGTTGTCAAGGCAGGGCGAGAAGGCCGAGGGGAAACCAATCCTGCGGGTACCTTGATCTGGGTCTTTAGTCACCAGAACCGGGAGCAAACACATTCCTGTTGTTTCGGCCCCTCTGCCTGCGGCCTGCTACAGCTGCCCTAGAAAGCATACATACCATCCTCACTTAAGAATATAATAATAAGTGAAGAGTGCCTCCTAAGTCTGAGATTTGTCCACATTCCTGCTGCAGTTCACATTCCGGCCCCAAATGCCTCCTCCAAAGCGAATGCCCTGTATGTACATAGCTTCCCCTTCATTCAGACCTGAGCCCTGCCAGGATCCTTCATGCTCTGTCTCCTCCAAGTGATGCTCAGAAAGCTGCGATTCTCAGGATCCTTCTGCTTTTGCTTATTACATCCACTCTCTATTTCAGCTAGGGAACAACCCAGAGCAATTCTGATCCGTTACATAGGCACACAGTGCTGTAGTTCCAAGTTGGAGCGTAGTGTTATAACCTTTCAGAGGGCTAACCCTGAATCTTTGAAATTCCTTGACTTCCACACTACTAACTACCTAGAATCCATAGGTGCCCTTTTGGTAATAAAGATGAAGAACAATCCCCACCTTCCTGTTATACACAAGAAAACACTGAATGAACCAGGTATTGTCTTTTGCCTCAGGGAGTCTACATTCTTGGCTTATCACATAGGAATCTTTGAGTTTTCAGTAAAATGATTTATTTTTCTCACTCCTCTAGGCCATGAGGGAATATAATAGAAAAGTAGAGGTAATGAGAGCTAGAGGCAGAATTGGATAGGAAATGCCTGGGAGAAGGTGAAAGGACCCTACAGTCACTATCAACAGAGGAAAAGCCAACAAGCCAAAAAAGGAAAGACAGGACTAAAAGGACACACTGAAGGTTCATGGCAAACAAGATGCAACAGAAAAAAGATAAGAGGAGGCTGGGGTTCTGGGGCAGATCTGGGGGAGACTTATTAGGGAGGTGAGCGGTGAACAGAGACAAAATATATTACAGAACACAGTGACGGCATGGACAGGTATAGAACTAGTCAATTCATCTTGGAGTAGAAATTCCTTCAGGATTCAGTCTGCAGTCCAAAGAATCTTTGATCAAGTGGCAGTATCGCAGGAAAAGTGTGCCCCTGTTCACCTCAGAACGCCCCACACTTCCACCTGCGTGCCCCACCAGGCACCTGCGCCCCACTGTTCTTCTCCTGCCCACTGTCTCTTCCTTCCAGCCCACTTATCCCCTCTTCCCTCATCCAGTCTTCCTGCACATCCCCTGGTCAGTGCAGCACCCTTGAAAGCTATGAGTGCTGCTGCTGTGTGGCACAGTCCTCGCTCCGAGGGCTTACTGACTGTCCGCCGTAGCAATGTGTTCTCAGCTACTAGATTTCTAAGACCACAGCTTCTTGTACCTGCCCATCCCAACATTCATGGCTTCTCCTTGCTACAATTTCTGTCCTCTTCTAAGCATCTCATTGCTGGAACAAATACCTGACACCCACAGCTTAAAGAAAGAGCATGGTTTATTTGGGTCCACGGCTGACAGGCTCCAAGGCAGACACGTGGTGGAAGGGTGTGGTAGAGCGTAGCTATCTGCTTCATGGTGACTGAGAAGCCAGGTACAGGGCAAGAAGTAGGGGAGTGGGGTGGTCCAAAAGGTCACACCACTGTGACCCACTTCCCCCAAATAGCCCCACCTCCTCACAGCCCATTCAGTTATCAACTCATACAAGGCCTCCTAATCCCACCTCCTCTCTTCATCCGGCCAAGCTGATGGTCCAGATGAACTGGCACACTGTTCTCACCGCTGCACTCAACAAGCTCTACTTATTTATACTCCTGGAGCTCGGATTTTGTTGCTACATTTTCCAGCATGTCCAGTCTTTTTATTTTCATCCTCCTGCATAGTTAGTCCTTACCACTGCTTAAAGAAACTGAAGTCTTAAAGTTGAACATATCAATACTTGATGGAAAATACCTGTTCCACATTATGCCCAAGATGTTTGATATTCAGATAGATAGTGAGGTTAAGCTCAACTGCCTATGTTGTAGGGTAATAATAAGCTTCTCTTTTGGAGGGTTAACAACCCAACCTAAGTTTGCAGAGCAAAAATTAGAGAAAAAGAAGGACTGCAAGAAAATGAAGGGCAGACAACATTTTGGCCCTAGCCTTTCAAGTTCAGTGAAGACTCAGGACATAGGAGAACCAGTACTGTAACATCATGTAACCCAGTTATGTCCCAAATTTTTTGATCAAGGAGATTATGGGGCCACAGGCAAATGTGATCAATGATGTAGCGTATACCTAAGGAGAGTCACATGGAGAGAAAACATTCTCTCAGGCTTTCACAGAGAGCAAAATGGT
>NDGN011383498.1:0-20931 GCA_002564285.1 Tympanoctomys barrerae | reverse complement strand
TGTTTGAGACAGGATATCAGGTCTGCATCTTGTACAATGAATAACTACTAAGACAACAATATGTAATATATTAATTATTGAAAAAGTACTAGTAGTGGGTTGTGAAACTGTCTCATTGCTATTTGTTTCTCCATAAGAATATTTAAAAAAAGAAAAAATAGCTCAAGAAAAAAGAGACAAAGGATATAGTTCTCTTGCTGAAGCCTGAAGATACTTGAAATTAAGAGAAAGACACAGAAACAAAATAAAGAAGCGGAGACAGTCCGAGCAGTTATTAATATCTGTAGCTAACTGAAAGCAAATAAAGTTTTTGAAAGCACTTAGACTGAAGACTGAAAACAATCTCTACCCTCAGCCATCTATAGGCAGATGAAGTGGGTGAGAATGTCTTCAGATTGCTAAAGAAGGTATAATCTCTGGGGGGAACTACCCACTCGGCCCCACCTCTCCTGTCCCTCTCTCTGGACAGGAGCTTTCTTTCTCTCAATAAATACATTCTGCTCATTAAAAAAGAAGGTAATCTCAATGTCCACATCAGATGTGGACACGGAAGAGAAATTCCCAGAGGGAAGAGCCCTAGTGGGATTCAGGATTGCTACAGACCTGTCTTCTGTTTCGCTCTCATTCTTTTCCCTTCCAAATGGAAGCATTAATCATAATGTCCCTGCTCCCCTAGAGTCTAAATGGTGAGGGCTGAGGAGATAATTTAGGGTTTTTTTGTTTGTTTTTTAACCAGGGGTCAAACTTAGGACCTTGCGCTTGCCAGGCAGGTGCTTATGCTGCTGAGCTGTCTCCCGGGCACTAGGTTTTTTTCTTTAAGTTCATATCTTTCCAGATCAGAAAGACCAGACTTAGACCATGTATTATATTTAAAACCATTTTATACCTTATAAAATATTTTGACAAATTTTGTTTCATCTTTGCAATAACTCTAAAAGGTAAATATTATTCTAATTTTGTAGCTGAGGAAGCTAAGGCCTAAAGATGAAATCACTTTGCAAGTTCATATATGAGTAGCAAACTATTGTGTATTATGGTGATTTCTAATAACCAGTCTGATAAGAATTTTTCACAATGAATAAAAGGTAAAATACAGTTGAAGGAGAAGAAACACAGATAAAAACAAACAGAAGCATCTATTAGCCTAAGATGCTGCCTGGGAAAACAGCCCTGAGTAAGATATTACATGGGGAATCTGACAGCAGGAAGTACCACGGGAGTATGTGGTTGAGGGAGTGCACTGGAGCTGCTATTGTTGCCAATAAAGAAGTTTACTTTGGTGCGCTGTAAGTGTAGCCCTGGCATCTCCCACAGATGTAATACTTTACCAGCTGTTTATGGGCTTTGAGTCAGCCTGTGCTTCTGGATAAAGAATGACAAGATTCCTGCTCACCTTTCTTGGAGAGGTGTAAACGTCCAACAAAACCTAGGTATTTATTCTGGCTATGACAAGGTAGCTTGTAGCCAACTAACTCTTTCACCAAACACGATTATAAAAGGAGGACAAGGATATATAAAGCAAGTGCTTAAAGGCATGAAAAGTAACCAAAACAAGCACTGTATGAGGAGCCCCGGTCCTCTAGCATATAAGATTAGTGACATACTTTCCCCATTGTTTTCTTTGAAGATATTCCCAAACTGTGTAATCCAAATAGAAATCACAGTCTTACTGGGCTAAGGAGAGAGAAAGACTGGAGTTGAAAACTGGCAAACTGTTTGGGATTTAATCCCAAAATCCTAGAGCAAGGGTAATCCAAGGGACGAACCCACAATCTATTTATGAGGACCAGCTGAATCCTGCCCTGTGAATGAACATCTCGACAGCTAAAGAAGACAGTAGCTGGAAAGCTGAAGATCTGCAAAGACTTCAAAACCCACATGAAGCTCAGGAGGAGGAGACTGGATTTCATGTCCTGCTAAGTTGAAAGAGACCCAATAAACACCCCAAAATTTGATGGAAACTTTAGAAGAATCAAAATCCAGTAGTAAGGAGACTTTCCTAAGAGAGAAGACCAAATATATGAAGGAGAAAGCCTTCGATAGGCCAGATCCAGCACCTAAAATCCTTCTTTAATACATCAGGATCAGTTTCTAGTTCTCTCTCTGCCTGGCAAAACTTAAAACCCTCTTTTCAGGACACTGACATCTAGAGCCTCTTAATGTTCCACCTAAAGTGAACAGCATGCAATGAAAATTATAAGACATGTTAAAAGAAATGACTAAATAATTAAAAACAAAGAAAAAAATAGAAAAATGCTATGGGTAACTCAGACAATGAATTATCAGACAGGAACTTTAAAATAACTATGATTAATATTAACAATAGAGGAAAATAATAGAATATTCTTTAGAATTATAGGATAATTCCACCAAAGTCCTAAATCTCTCCTCTTATTTTCTTTTTTGTAGCATCAGGGATTGAACTCAGAACCTTGCGCTTGCCTGGCAAGCACTTATTCTACTGAGCTATCTCCCTGACCCCTAAATCTATTTTCAAAGGCAAGCAGAAGTTACAAAAATTTTAAAATTATGACAAAATTAATAATACATTAATGTATAGGAGATCATTTTAAATGATTAGTTAAATAGAAGACAGGTTAGTAGCAAATATTCAAAATTACGAAGTGAGAAAATGAAAATATAAAGGTTTAAAAAATATATGGAAATGGGAAAACAAGTCTATAATTCATTAGCTAAGTGTCTCAGAAAGAAAGGAGAAAGGCAGCTTTTTGTGGGTGTGCCTGGCTGTGCAGTTCAGGCTGGCCTTCAGCTCACTTTGTAGCCCAGGCTGGTCTCTAACTAGCAAGGATAGTCCTGCCTCAGCCTCCCAAATGCTAGAATTATAAGCATGCGTCACCGTGCCTAGCAAGAAAGGCAATTTTAAATAAACACTCAGAATTTTCCAAAGCTGGTGAAATATACCAAGATACATATTCAAAAAGCACTACATACCTTAAACAAGATAAATGTAAAGAAAATCACACCTGGTACATCATAGTTGTACTCCTGAAAGTCAAAAAGGAAGGAAAAATCTAAAAAGTAGCTTTAAAAAAATAAGCTCTTAACAGCCACCAGGGTTCCATCCAAAGGGTGCCAGGCCAGCCCCACCCCCAGGGATGCACTGAGACAACGATTGAAAGTGAGTGTGGTGGCACACGCCTGTAATCCCAGCCCTTGGGAGGCTGAAAACAGGAGGATCACTACGTGTCTGACCTGTGTAGTGAGACCCTGTAGGCCCTGTACTAAATACATTTAAAAAGATTATATAATAAGTTCTTAGAGGAGCAAAAAGACTGATACAGAATAGAAGACAAGTAGGTCATAGTTTTAAAGTACTAAAAGAAAATCCCTGCCAACTAAGGATTTTATTACTGGAAGGGGGTAAACCCAATAAACATCCATGGGTTCCTTGGAATGGTAGATCTATAAAACTGTTCTGCATGTGGGGGTTAGATGCAAAGTGATTGCTGAGAGTCAATACAGTGCTATTTGAATCCAGTGTCTTTTTTTTTTTTTGCAGAACTGGGGATTGAACTCAGGCCCTTGTGCTTGCTGGGGAAGCACTTATTCCACTGAGCCATCTCCCCAGCCCCTACAGTTCTATTTGAACATAAAATCCTGAAGCAAGAACCACTTATTAGAAGTGATTTGTTTTATTTGTATTAATAATAGAGCCCTAGCATAAAACTGTCCAATAGAAATATAATACATACCACAAATGTAAGCCACATAAATCATTTAAATTTTTCTAGCGTGGTGGTCTAAGCACCCACCTGGCAAGTGCAAGGGCCAGAGTTCAATCCCTGGTACCGCATGCTATGCCAGCCCCAGAACCCTGGGCGCCACAGAAACTGGGCATGGTGGCACACACCTGTAATCGCACTACTGGGGAGGCTGAGACAGGAGAATCACTATGAGTCCGAGCTCCATAGGGAGACCCTGTACCAAATACATAAATAAAAGATTAAATTTTTCTGAGAGCAACATTTTTTAAAGTAAAAAATAGGTAAAGCTAATTTTAATAATATATTTCATTAACGCATTATATTCCAGATATTTTCATTTCAATAGAATCAGTATAAAACTTTTGAGATACTTCACAGTTTTTGTGCTAAATCTCTGAAAGCTACATTTTGATTTGAACAGCTGGTATTTGAGCTCCAGCCACCATGTCAGATAATGCCTCTAAGGACCCAGGTTGGGAGCTTTTAAAAGTACAGAAGATGCCCATGCAATTAGGGTAAGGCAAGTGAAACACTCATGCTGAATACAAAATTTTAGATCGGAAATAAACCTCATAACAAATATAAACAATGTATTTATGCAATATTTAAAATCAAAATGAATATAAAACTTCATTATGAACAAAATACCAGAACTAAAAAAATTTTTTAAAAGCCAGAACTTTTAGTTTTTAGTAAAAACTGACTGCTTCCCCCCACCTCCGGCTCCATCCAATGTGCCTCATGATGGCTCTGTGCCCAGGATGCGCTGTAGACCAAATAACTGGTATTTTGGGGGGCAGAGTGCAGGCATGATATTTTTAAAGCACCCAGATGAATCTAATGGGCAACCAGCGCTGAAAGCCACTGCTGTGGTCCAGTGATGCCTTAATGCTCAGATTTCCTGACAAAGTGGGGTGTTGCCACTTGTTATCATACAATTCTGGGGAGGTTTGTTGGTTGGTGTTGAGGACGAACCCAGGGCTTCCAGCTTGCTAGGCAAGCACTTTACCGCTGAGCCAAATCCCAGACCCTCTGAGACGTGTCTTCTCTTACCAGACCCCCCAATAGTTTCACATTTGGAAATCCGGGGATAAGGAGTTCATATTTCTACTACTGGAAATTCTGGAGTCACTTATTTGGAGACAGTTGTTAAAAGACAATTTTCAAAAAGTTATCATGTCTTACAGATGCAAAATAAACATGATAAAAATTTTATTTAACAGAGGCAACTAGATAGGTTTTCAAAACTAGTTCGAAGGAGAGTTCAAAAATCAGGTATCTGTATAGATCAGGCATATTGAAGTAAATGAGCAAATGGAAACACAAGTTTTTTTGTTTGTTTTTTGAGCCAGGATCTCACTATGCAGTGCAGGCTGGCCTTGAACTTGCTATGTAGCCCTTGCTGACTTCAAAGTCACGGCAATCCTCTTGCCCCAACCTCCCAAGTGCTGTGATTGCAGGTGTGCCCCACCATGCCCGGCAAAACAGCTTTGAGTGTAAGCGGAGCAGGAGAGTGAATCAAACAAAACTTCACTGAACTAGACAGAACTTGTTTGTCAGTTTCTTACAACTTAACAAAGCTGTAAAATATCTCCCACTGAATCCATCTGATAGGGGAATAGGGTATGCGGTCAACAATGCATGATTTTCCATTGAAGTACAAATTATCACCTACACAACAAATTTCTTACTTTTTGGGGTGGGGGTACTGGGAATTGAGCTTAGGGTCTTCACACTAAGCTACATCCCCAACCCCTTTTTCATTTTTTATGTTAAGACAGGGTTTCCTTGGTTGCTACGTTTCCCACGCTGAGCTTGAACCTGCCACCCTTCTACCAACTTTAGCCTGAAGAGTGCTGGGATTACAGGCATGCTCCACATGCCAGGCTACTGACTGAGCATGCTAATAACAGTGTTCTTCAAATTTCGATGTGCAGGACAAACACCCAGAAAATAAGCTAAAAGGCAGATTCCCTTTAAAGGATTCTGGGCTTGGGTGATACCCATAAAAATGTGGGGGACTGGTTATTTGAATTGATGGGAATGCAGCCTCACACCTCATGCATGGTAGGCAAATGTTTTAGCACTGAGCTCTGAGAAATGTCTTTTTAAAAATTTTCTTGAAACAGGGTCTTGCTGTATAGTGCAGGCTGCCCCTGAACTAACTATATAGCCTAGGCTGGCCTTGAACTTGTGGCACTCTTCCTGCCTCAGCCTGAGTGCTAGGATTACAGGTGTGTGCCATCACACCCAGCTAGAAATCTTTTTTTCTTTCTTATGTATTTGCTACAAGGTTTCACTATACAGCTCAGACTCAGTGATCCTCCTGTTTTCGGCCTCCCCAGCACTGAGATTATAGGCATGCGCCACCAAGCTTGGTCTTATGTCTTTTTAACATGCACATTTGATGAGTCTGATGCAAGTGTACTGGGGAACATATTGAAGAAACATGTCCTAGAACATACCTATTCTATATTATAGAGATAGCCTTTTCAAATGTGCTTCTCACAGTACATTTGAGCTTCTTACGGTAGCTCTAGATTTCACTTTGAATCACTTTTAGTACTCTTAGTGTATTTTCTTTGTTTCCAAGATAATATGTATGCTCTTTTCTTTTTGTTTTTACTCAAATCTTACAGGACAGACAAGGAACTGTTTTTATATTATATGAACACCTCAAGAGAGACAAGCTGGGCATGTTGTGAGTATGAAGTTTCTATAGGATGTAATAAAAGCTAATAGATTATCACAACTAACATGATGCTTTTTCATCAACTTGCTAATTTATAGGAAGTCTGTCTTGCTTTTATTTAGACCTTCAGTTATTTCATAAAATGACTTTAGCTGTGTTGGTCAGTGTTCCTAAATATAATTATCCAAAATCCATGGGGAGGGTGCACAGTACATTTAACATGTCTTACTCAAGTCCGTAACTTACAAGAGAACAGATCTGACTGATAGGAAGCCAGTTCTGATGTCTCAACTGTGGAAAGACAACTGTTATTCTTGCATTCACAGAGAAGTGTTCAAGTGACTTAGCAAGCTCTTCCTCCAAAAGGTCGGGCCAGGTCCATCCTTGGCCCTGGCGTGGTGTTTGCAAAGTCTGTGAACACTAAGCATGGTTCTGCTGGTAGTGAGTTCACCTCTTCGATCCTCTTGAACTTACGCAAATGCTCAGATGTCTTCCCCTTTTGAAGCTAGAATTTGGCTATAATTTAACTCAGTGATTAAAGTCTTAAACACTTCTTACTAGCCAGGAAGAGGAGGATATGAATGTTTGAGTCCTCTGCTCCACTAAACTGCACAGGATGTGTGGGGCCAGGTTTGGAGCTAGACAAACCCTCTTGCAGACGGGTAAGGCAGAGAGGGCAAAAGCTCCTTTCTGGTGACAGCCAAAGTGCAGCCGGGTAGGTCAAATCCAGACTCAAGATCTGGATGCCTGCAGGACATCCCTGGATGGTACCAGCTCAGAACATCAGGGAAGTTCCAACCTTGGGAGCAAAAGGACAATCTGAGAATCAGGAAAAGGAGGCTTCCTAGGAGCTCAAAGAAGAGGTGATGTTATGGCTTCTATCTGGAGGTCCCCATACAGCCTCAGGGGGTGATGCAGCTAAGTGTGATGCCAGGGGGGGGAGCCTGGTCCCAAGAGGGAAGTTACCGGGGTCAGGGCTTGGTAATCCTCTTGGGTTCCTCCCTTCTGCTTCCTGGCTGTCATGAAAGGTGAGGGGGCTTCAAGAGAGGATGATTTTACTGAACAGAGATTTATGATCTGGCCTTGGGGGTAACCTCACACTGATTCCATTCATCCTGGGATATTTCTGGGAAATAATGGAGAAATTTCAAGAAAGAGAAGAATGAAGAATTTTCTGGAAATGAATTAACAGGGAAGGGGACAAGAAATACAATAGAGACCTGGTCTCTTCTCTCTCACACAGTCCCTCTCCTCTCACTGCTCTATAGTTTCTTTTAAGAATGGATTGCTGTTTTTAGTATATATCTGAGGATCACCTAGAGGCGAGGTGAAACAATATATTCCTGGCCCCCAACCAAATGTTCTGCTTTTGTTAATTCTGGGTGGAGCCCAGAAAGGTTGTTTTAAGATGTACCCAGGGTTTAATAGATACTAATCCTGTGGTTACAAAAACAAAAACACAAATTGCTTTTCAAAATTACTGTTTCTGAAGTTGCCTTTGGCCATTATTTATTTTCTTAAAAGAACAAATATTAATGTTTAGCAGCTATGAGACGTAGGCCATCCTCGGATTTTAGGAACATGACTCAAAAAGTTCAGACGTGCTTAGTCCAGTTCCTTCATTTCAAAGCAAAGGAAATGAAGACCCAGAGAGCTTCAACCAGTCAGTGGCGAGACAAAGAGCCCGACTCCTGTCTTAGGGACTGGGCAGCTTTTCATCCCACCCTGAACCAAGGGGGCAGGGAGGCTGGGGAGTGGAGCAGGCCTACAGTGTGTTACATTTGCCTTAAGAAGCAGCTCTTTATGTTCAGACCTCATGGCAAAACAATTTTTAAAATTTATTCCTTTCAATTAACCTTTTCCCCCCTTTTTAATTAAAATAAAAGTTTAAGAAAAAGTTAGGAATGTGCCCTGGAGTTTTGTTTTCAAGTTAAAACATACGACAATCTAGCTGTTTGGGAATGTTCAGCGACCACAGCATAATGCTCCAGGATAGTTTGTCTCTGAAACCATAAAGTGAGGGTTCAGTTTTACAAAGACAGCTGTTCGTGAATGGGATGCGATGTCCTTGATCCTCAGTGGAAAGCAGTACACGTAAAATAGAAGATAAACCCAGACAAAGGCCTCCAGGATCTGGGGAGCAAATGTCTCTATGGACAAGGAAAAGGATCTAGCAATAATCTGCTTTAAGTAACGGAGCTTGCAAAATGAGCTACTACTGCCCACCTCAGTAGTAGTCTTTTGCTAGAACTGACTAAGCCTATTGCTCTATCCTGCTAAGTTGATTAATAAAAAATATTTATTACACAAATCCTTTTTGTTGACAAGTTAAAATGGAGCCTCATCTTTCATATCTCCCTGAAGATTGCCACCTTGTGAGATTGAAAATACTCATTAAATTCCATCACCAGCAGCACAAATGAGAGGGCCATTGTTTTTAAGCATGTGAGGGGAATCATTGCTAAACTCATTTGTTTGGATATCATTAACAGAACAATCGGTGTGGATCTCCAGGGGGTCCTCATGACCTTTGCTCGCAATCTCTTCATCATCCATCAAGAAATATCAGCACCTAATATGCAAGGCGAGACCAATTTTAAGGTGAGGTGTTAATTAACTAACGATCCTGGTTAATTTCTATACAAGGGCTGAAAATACCTCATGCTGTATTGTAAACAAGTGCTAAACCATCCTTTTTTTTAAAATTGTAAGCAGTACATATTTTACAATGTGCAGGGTCAATATTGTAAGGTTCCCACTGAACCCGTTAGTTAAATTTAATAGTTTGAAACTTTTTCTTTGAAATACAGCAGACTTGCTTTAACTTGCTGCCATTTTCAAATCCAAGCTCAAGAGATAACAGCACTTTCTGATGTTGGAGGTGAAGCTCCATAGCACCATGGAGCCAAAATAGAGACTGTCACAACCAAACTTCATGAGTATACTCTGTCTGTATTTGAGATACTACAGTGTCTGGCTGCTGGTTGATGGGAAGTCCCAGTTTTTACAGCCAGAGAAGTTCTGAGGCCTAAAGAGAATGTGAATTAAAGAGAGGCAGAAAAAAGTCCCCAAATATCTGTAAACCATCTGCTCCACCCCACTTTGGAGAAGTGGGGTGGATGTTTCACCAGTAACCTTCCGAAGCTTGCACAAGACCTCTAGAGATGCTAGAGTTGAAACCAAGATATATGTATTGACTAGAAGTCTCTAAATTCTAAAATATAGGAGCAAGGCTTGTGCAGCAGATCTGAGACACTGGCTGAACAGAGACAATGGCTTAGTATTGATCAGCAATGGTTCCTAGCCTAGGCCTCCATGGTTTTAGAATGGGCCAAGTAACCCAAAGGACTCATGTGGAGAGTGGGCCAAGTAACCCAAAGGACTCATGTGGAGAGCACATATGTTTTTCTCTCTTAAACAGAAAGCCACACAAGTCTTAATAAGAATATAATATTTTTACTTCATACTAGGGCCAGATCTCTTTATTAACCATAGCAATGATAACAATGCTTTATAGTGATTGTAAGAAATGGGAGAATAACCATTACTTGTTCTGCAATGTGACTGAAAAGATTTGATGAACACAGAGTGAGTGTTACACCAATACTCACTGGTGCTAAGAGATGTGCAATGATTTCAATATGGTTTGAGTGTGTCCCCAAGAGTGATTCTTCTAGGACACTGTTCAAAATGTTGTTACGAAAGAGCAGGAGTGGCCCCTCCCAGCTCTCTCATTTCCTGTTGCATTATGAGATTTCTCCCTCTTGAAAGAGATCCCATCATACCATCTGCCATGAAATGATGCAGCCTACAAGACCCTCACTCAAGGCCAAATTGATGGGGCTGCCCAATCTTGTACTTCCAGCCTCCAATACTGTGAGCTAAATGAATCTCTTTTTTTTTTACACATTACCAAGCCACCAGTATTTTTGCTCTAGCAACAAAAAACAGACTAATATAAGATCTCTGCTTATTATTCACGTATTAAGCTCCTGCAGCTAAGCACCATTTTACCTGTTGGTGCTTGTACCAAATTTTGAAACTGTCCCCTTGTGATCAGCTAAGCCTGCCCAAATACAGCTAACAATCAGAATCAGAATACTCCCATAGTATATCCTTAAATCCACTAAGTGAACTCAACTTGAACTTGATATTGGCAGAACCAACCACACTTCACAAAAGTAAAAGCTATTTCTCCATTCTTTCTCTGGTCTTCAAAAATCATTAAAAAGGCTGTTATTTTTTTCAGGTAACCTTTAAATATATCATAATTTCTAGCTTTCTCAGGTTAGAAAAATCTAAGGATAAGAACTTTATATCTCAATAATATAGAAATTATAACAAACTACTTAGTGGTTTTCAAATAGGTATTTTCATTTTGTAAGCAAAGATATACCAGTAAAGGCTGAATATACACGGAAGGTGATGCAGAGAAGCACTGAACAAAACCTAAAACTTTTTTTTTTTTTTGAGGAACCAGGGATTAAACTCAGGCCCTTGTCATTGCCAGGCAAGCACTTATTCTGCTGAGTTATCTCCACGACCCCATAACCTAAAACTTTTTATAATAAACATATACAACAAAGTAGGAACAGAAGGTAACTTCCACAACATGATATGGGTAGCTACAAAAATCTAAGAACTAATATCCATAGTAAATCAAACAAGATTGAAAGCTTTCCCATAAGAGGAGAAAGAAGACGGGATGTCATCTCTGCAACTTCTATTCATTACTGTGCCAGAGGTTCGAGACTGAGTAGTTAGGAAAGAAAAAGAAACAGGCTTATAGACTAGAAAAGTAGAAGGAAAACTATCTCTATTTGCAATGAGCAAATTCTTGGGTATAGAAAGTCCTAAAGAATTCACTGTTTATTACAGCATATAAACAAGGTGAGCAAGGCTGTAGGACATCAGGCAAGTACACAAAAGTCAACTGTATCTCTATATACAGCAATGAAAAATAGAATTAAATCAATTCAATTTACAATAACATCAAAAAGATTAAAACATTTAAGAATAAACTTAATGGAAGTCCATTTTTGTGGCACCCTTGGGGCGGGGTTGGTGCTTCATGTCATGTGGTACCCAGGATTGAACCACATCCCCGTGTGCTTGCTTAATCTTGCCTAAGCAGCACTTTAGACCATGGAGCTATCCGGCGGGTCCCGGAAGTCCAATACTGACACACAGAAAATAGCAAAACATCAGCAAGAAAAATTAAAGAATACCTAAATAAATAAGAGAGCATCCTATGTTCTTAATATTGTTAAGACTGAAATCCTCCTCAAATTATTTAGATTCAATTCAATTCTTATCAAAATTCCACCTGGCTTTTTTTTTTATATAGAAATTGACAAGGTGATCCTAAAACTGGTGATCCTAAAATTGGTGTGGAAGGGCATGGGACTTAAGGTGGAGGGAGGGGTACAGAATTGGAAGACTCACATTTCTTAATTTCAAAATTCACTGCAAAGCTACAGTACGAGATAGTGTGGTAACATAAAAAGAGACATATACTAGACTTGAGAGGTAAGAAATAAAACTGAACATGATGAATTGATTTTTCAGTAAAGGTGCCAAAGTAATTCAGTGGAAGCAAGAATGGTCTTTTTAAAAATAGCTACTGGAACAAATGGGTATCCACGAACACATAATGATATTAGACACCATATACAAAAGTTAAATCAAAAACCTATATGTAAAACCTAAAACTGTAAAATTCTTAGAAGAAGAAAACACAGGTGTAAGTCTTCATGACCTTAGATTAGCAATTTTTCTTACATACAATACCTAAAGCATAAACAGCCTGAGTGAAAATATATACACTGGACTTAAAATGAAAAGCTTCCAGGCACTGGGAATACAGCTTAGTGGTCAAGGGCTTTCCTAGCACCTGTTTTCAGGCCTTAGCACCACAAACCAAACAAAATTAAAACAGAGACATAGGTAAATTCTAATATATGAATAATATCCATGTGATGGAATATTAGTCAGTGATAAAAAAGAAATGAAGTTCTAAAGGTTTGTGCTACATTATGAATGAACACTGAAAATATTATGCTAAGTGAAAGAAGGCAGTCACATAGGACAAATATTTTTATGGTACCATGTATATAAAATGTGCAGAGTAGCCAAATCCACAGAGACAGAAAATAGGTTAATGGTTGCCAGGGGCTGAGGGAGAGAAGGGAAACAGAGAATAGGATTTCTATTTGGAGTGATGAAAATGTTCTGAAATTATGTAGCTGTGCTAGTTGTCTATGAATACACTAAATGCCATTGAATTGTACATTTTTAAAGAGTGAATTTTATGATATGTGAATTATACCTCAATTTTAAGTGAATTAATTAAATTAATTGATTAATGCAGTTCAGTGTACAGTACTTGCCCAGCAAAGTCCTGTATTTGATCCCCAGCATTGCCAAAAATTAATCAATTAACTGAAAATGGGAAAATGTCATTCTTTTTTCAAAAAACCAAGCAAATAAACCCCCCACAGCTTATTAAGCCTTACTTTAACATGACTAGCCAAGTACTTCTCTCTGCAGTGAAGAATCTATTTTTTTTTTCTGGTCTGTCAGGGATCAGTACCTTTTTTAAATGAAGCAAAATGGAGTTACTAGAAAAATGAACTAATTAAAGAGGTACAATATAGCTCACAGTCTACATTTTTAGATTTAGCAAGCGTAAGAATTCTATTAATAGTTCCACTTTTTTTATTCACTTCAACAAGCCTTGTAACCAATGATTTATAGATGGGCACCAGTTAGTGGAACAAACTTTGAGAAGAATTTGTCTGAACCATTCTAAACTCCAAAAAGGAATACAAGCGTGGAAGGAGGGGGTTTGTACCAGCTCTTTCAATAATGAATATTATTTTTATTGCTATTTACAGACCACCATTGACGATATTGAAGGCATTCTAGGAGTAACAAGGGAAAACAAAATGAGATTTGAAGAGGAACTACAGTCCAAAGATGATGAAGACATCGCTACGGCTCACAAGTGATCCTCAAGCACACTACGATTTGGGAATCCCAGCCTAGAGCAAGAAAGGGCAACATTTCCTCTGGTATTAAGAATACACGTGGTGGTGGGTGGAATGAACGTAGGTTTTTTGCTAAGACATGAATCAGAACAGATTTGAATGAATTATTCTTTTTGAAAATGTATTAAGTGTTCTCATTTTATTTATTAAACCAAAACTTGGGGTTGTATTCACTCAATAATGTTAAACAATCTCACTCCAAAATTTAGGAAAAATAATCTGATAAAAGAACAAATTTACAGGTCTGACCCATATCTCTTCTACATCTGGCTTTCTATGAGCTTCATTTTTTTTTTTTAATGTTTTATAAAGTCTTCTCCTATTTCTAAGAGTAATTTATCTGCACTTAAAAACACTGAATAAAGGCAGGGTCACTATTTGTCAAAACACAAATTTTCTTTGTACTAAGACACATCTATTTATAGGAACTTTTAATGATTCTTTATCATCGCTGAATGTTTCCTGCACCAAGCCCCCACTGTTTGTTGCTACTATCTTTCTTCAAGAAGTAGGAAGAGCTGTCATCTAGTAACCAAAGCACAGGAACGTGTCTAGGTGGCAGCATCTGCTCTTAGTTTAAGAAACAGTGTAACTGGCGATACAGTGTAACTGGCGCCTCGGCTTCAATAAACATTTGTCCTTCTCTAGTTCTCTCCACTTAATATCGCTGTAGGATTTTTACAAGCAGATTTCAACAGTACTTTTAAAAGGAAACTGGTAATGTTATGCAATGTGACATCAACCCTCCCCATTCGCTGCAGACTGTTGCTACATCAGCTTTACTGGAGTGAAATTTGCAAGTCACATACAGTGTACAGAATAACATTTATATCTGTGAAAATGGTTGACTGTATTGGGAAAATGAGCAGTTTTTCAACTATGGAATTTCAATAAATTTTTAACTGTGTTTCAGCCACAGGCTATGAGTTTCTGCAACAAAAATTAATGGTTCTCTGTGTCAGTTTTTGTTCTGCCATCGTTGGAAATATATTAATTAGCCAGGTTTCCTGCCTGCGCTAGGTGCGAGGATGACCCCTTCTTCTTGCCAGGTTTCTCCGATCCATACGAGGGGCCTATTGTCCAGACGCTGCGTGGACAGGAAGCATTATGTGCCCATCGGAGTCGTTCTTCTCTTGAAGCCAGAGCAGCATAAGGTCCAAGAGACTCATTAGTTCACTGGCACGATCGTGTCCTGAGAGTAAATGAAACCCTCTGCCTCCTTATGGCTCTCATCTGCTCTGGACTTTAAAAGAAAACTGTCTCTGTTTTGTTCAGCACAGCAGTGGATCATTCACATGGCAAAAAACCCTGCTTCACAGTACAAAACTGTTAAATCCATCAGGGAAGTTTTGTGTGCAGATTTTGATTAGCACTCCTGAGCCTCGAGCTGCTGGCAACAGCAAAACAAGTTTGCTCCCCTGTACCATTTTTTAGCCCACATGATTGGTTTCTCAAACAATGCTGCTCGCCTTCTTTGCATACATCATTAGCATACACTGCAGAAAGCCTGTCTGCAAATAATCCAGGCCTCCTAGCCAGACTCAAACTCCTCAGCCAGGGATTGGGACTAAGGTTCTCTGCCTGAACACCTACAGCTTCCTTCAAAATTAAAGACAAAAATTAGTGTAGTAAAACAATCACATCAGGTAATTAAGTAGAAGAAGCCAGAGGACCAGATTAAATTACTGAAATGTTTTAATTACAGAACATTTGAAAAGAAGCATAGACCAGTATCTTTTAGCACATATATGTTACAAAGATACTGTGCTGCTGCAAAACTAAATTAAGTTTGAAGCAGTTATATGTGCACAAGGTCTGGTATTCCAAACACAATTTGGTCAAGATGAATCATTGAGTTTTTTACTATTCTACATAAGAAACTGAAACTTTTGTTATAGGATTCTTAGACATTAATGAGTCATTTTTTAGGAAATTTACTTAGGAGAACATCATAGGAAAATTATAATCCTAGCACTCAGGAGGCTGAGGCAGGAGGATTACTGTGAGTTTGAGGCCAGCCTGGGCTACAGAGTGAGTTCAAGGCTAGCCTGAATTACATATCAAGACCCTGTATAAAAAAGAAAGAAAGAAAGGCTCTCCTTTAGTGTATTACCCTTTGATATTAGCCTTAATAAAGCCAACTAAAAGATAATATTAAGTGGCAACCTGTGATGTCCACCCCCACAGCTAACCATCTGCTACTATGTACTTAAACTGTACTTACCCTTCCTGAAACATTTACTAGGGTCTAGGTGTGCACTATGCTAGCTGTGTGTGTTTTACTTATTGCATCTTTTCAACAAATCCACCAGGTAGGTTCTACTACTATCTTCATTTTACGTAGGAGGAAATTCCGATTTAGTATCTCAACCTGTGCTTTAGGCCAACTGAAAATCATTTTTGGATTTGCCCCTTTTTGCCTTAAATTCTGTGTTGTACAAAATTTCTAGTATGTTTCATTTGCCTTAGATCACGGAGTTTTCTCTGTTCTATAGCAAAGTTTGTGTGTTACTTAAATACAGAAAAATAGCTTAATTTGTGCATTCCCCCTCCTGGTAATATTGACTTGTGTGATTGGCAACGTGGTAGGACATTGCAATTCCATGACACAATAGGCAGGAGAAGAAAAAGTGGTGGCTAGAGCGTTTTCCTCTGGTGAGGGGTCTGCAAGGCTAGTGAGGGAACGCTACAAGGAAGCACCCAGGTTTCAGGGATGGAAAGTCATGTCCCAGAGTTTGCAGACATGGATATGAGGCCAAGAAACTGGAAGGGCTGGAAGAGTTCTCTTAGCAAAATGTCAAAGAAGCAAGAAGAAATTTGAGGCCTGTTATCTCAGCTACGTCATTCTAACAACTGTAAGCATCCTATTTTTCAGGTATAAAGTATGTACTTTATCATAAGTAATATATTAGAACCATCTTACAGCTTTCACAATTAATAATCATTTGTATTCATCTGGCACCTTTCTTCTAAAGAGCTCAAAGCACTTTACATTTGTTATCTCATTAATTCCCAACAATGTCCCTGTGGGGAAGGTAGTAAGTATTTTAACATTTAAATGTTTATCTTGCAAAATTTTTCAAGCATACATTAATTATATTTCCCAAAATGTAAATGTTCATTAGCTTTATTTTACTGTTCCTATGGCTTTAATGTGCATAGTACATTTGTTCAACTCTTTAAATGGACTAATCTTAGCAAATCTTACTTGGAAATCTAACTTGCCGGAGAAAGTGAGTGGGGAGGAAGTATTTGTGGAAGTTTAGTCCAGCTCACTTTCAAGTGTAAACACACATGTGCTGTGGCTTTTCTATGTCTTTCCTTATCCCACTTGCTATGAGTGTGACACCCAAAGGTTCATGTGCTGAGGTCTTAGTCAACAATACTGAGAAGAGATGGCTTCTCTCCCTTAAGAGGCAGGCCCCACTGGAGCATGATTCGTCATGGGGCACGGCCCTTAGAAAGGACTAATATAGTTCTCCACAGGTAGGTAGGTGGGTAGTTATAAGAGGCCACCCCTGTGTGCACAACCTCTTCTGCACATGGTTATTTAGTTTTCTGACACGTTGTGCCACCAGAAGGCCCTAGGCAGCTGCTGGGACCATGCTTGAGTCATAAGCCAAACAAACCTCTCTTCTCTATAAATAACCCAGCCTCAGTGATTCTGTACAAAAACACAAAATGGACTAAGAAACCATTCCTTCCAAAAGATGTGCCACAGAAGGGTCAGGACTCGGTCTACTGAGCCTGAGACCAACTGAGCTTCTATTTATATCATTGTTTTATTAGTGATTTCATCAACAGAGAACAGAAACTCGACACATTCTATTTGGAGCTACCTCCTGAAGAGTTACTGAACAGTAAGGGACAGAACTCGACTCCCTAGCCCTCCCTCTCTGGGCAATACCTTCCTCAGTTTTCTCCATAGAAAAATGGCACACAGTAATACCTGCTCCTTAGGGAGGCAGTGGTGATTAACTGGCCAATGTTGGGAGAGTTTCAAAGACGGAGTATTCTACATAAATGTTTAAATATTATTATTACGTTGCTACTTCAAATGGAAGTTCTAACTTTGAAATGTGATTATACACTTTTCAGGGAAAAATAAAAAACCCTTCATAACCACATATATAGGTTTATTTTTCACTCTAACAGTCTAACTCATGGTTGTAAAACTTTATTGCACTTGATGGAGGGCCTTGGCTTTTATTAGTTTTAAACTGCTGGTTTCTGGGGTATTTATGTAAATGAGGGAAAGATACCAAAACAGTAAATAATAAGCCTGTCCCTGCTGTTTAAAAATCTGTTGGTAAAAACAATTTTTTTTCTTATAAGAAGAACCTAAACATAGCACAGAAAACACAGCTTCGGCATCAATGCATAAAATAGGTTTTTGGGGATTTTGACTTTTGCTTTTTGTTAATTGAGCCGCCCCCCCCCCCAAGCAAGTCTATCATTCTGAAAACATTTTGTTTCCTTTCTATGATTGGATGTGTGTGTGTGTGTGTGTGTGTGTATGTGTGTGTGTGCACGCACATGCGTGTACACAAGGAGGGAAGGAGGAAAAAGGAGAAAGGGAGATGCAGGAAAAGAGAAGTAGTAGTTCACAGCCTATGTTTTAAGATATTTTTAAAATTTAACACAGCTACACAGTACACCAGACAGCTATGCGTAATTTCTGGAGACAAAGGCCACCCCAGTTTCATTGAAGTTGCCTCAAGAGGAACATTACGATGAAATCAGGGTCCCATAAACTTGACTTCAGAATAGCAGATCTTCCACTAGGTGTAACATAAACTTGAAATTAAAATTAAACTTTTGGTTCATTTGAAGATTTGTGCCACTTTCCTTTGCAGCAGAGGATACAAGATATATGGTTATTTATTTATTTATTTAAAAAACTAAACCTCAAAATCACTTAGGAATGCAAGTTCCCTTTACAGTGTTTTTGCACTCATTCTCCTGACCACAGAGTAGCCACTAGAAAACCGCTTTACCACATCATAGGACCCAGCCTTTAACCTAAAGGAAGGAAAGTATCCACAGAAAGACCACATATAAACTGTGGCAAGTGGTGGCCTTGGAGTAGGAAATGAGGGGTGAACAGGGTAAGGAGTGGCAGAAAGATGGGAAAGGCCCAGAAGGAAACTTGTGGATGAGGGGTATCTTCATTATGTTGATATGCAAATGAATTTATGCATATCACTATGTGATATGTCAAAATTTATCAAACTGAACACCTGAAATACTGTTGAAAATAAACATGGCTACACACTAGTTAAAGTGATGAGGACAGATTTAATCAGTACTACACTATTACAATAAAGATGCATCCAGTGTGAACTGAAGTCAACTTTTACTTGTACAGCGGTAGCTAGATGTCTTAAGGATGGAGGCTGAGGGAATAGGAGAGGGAGCAAGTGCCTCAGCAGAGTCAGGGATGTGAAAAATAACCAGAAGCATGAAGTGCTGGTTCAGGGGGTTGCTGATTGTGCTTCTGGAAGTCTACCTTCCCACGGAGATTGGGCATGGAGGCCTTACCTTCAAGTATTGAGTAGAATAAATACTACATTCAGTGGTCTGGAGTTTTCTCAAGCTGGCACTAAAAAAGGGACTAGGGCAGTGGGGGCAAATCTATGGCACACATGCCTTAGCAGGCTGTTTGTATCTCTGAAAGCTCTAGAAGGTTCGCTGTAACTGGGCTAGATACTCTTGGGTGGTCCTGAGTTCTAGAAGCTGTGCTAGAGTCTGTTCAGCTCTTCACACATCAAGGTTAAGGCCTAATTGAGAAGAGGGCTTAGAGAAGCCTAACTAGAGCTTGGTCAATGGGACAGTCTTTGCCAATATTTAGTTTTGGAAGGTCAATAATACCTCAAAAAGCTGTATTAAGAAAATGTATTATGTACATGGCACATCTCAATTCTTCCCCCTTTCCATCATACTTTTTTTCAAGGGGGTAACATCAGATTGATTGATTTTTGTCTTTTTAGGACAGAGTTTCACTATGCCATTCAGGCTGGTCTTGAACTCCCTGCTTAGCCCAGGATGGTCTCAAATTCACAGTGATCCTGCTGCCTCTGCCTCCTGAGTGCTAAGATTATAGGCATGCACCACCACATCAGTACATTTATCTATTTATAATCGCTCATAAAGTTAATTATTTTAAAAAGTAATTATACATACAGATTAACAACCAGATTAATGGGCCAAAAACCGTAAGAAATATATGAGACAATTAAACTAAATCAAAGAACAATTTTAGATACATTGTCCATGCTACAGTATTATACATGTTCTCCCTCTTTTTTCCTATTGTCTTACCTTTTATTTTGCACTTTATATATGAAGCTTCTCATACAACAGAAGCTATATGATAGTTAAGCTTGTATGTCTTGATTTATGTCACCTAATGTTGTGGTCTCCAAATGTACCCATTTTCCTACAAATGGGTAGGAAAAGCTTATTCTTATGGCTGAGTAGTACTCCATTACATCTAAATACCACATTTTTTTTATCCAATCACCTGTTGAAGGACATACAGTCTGCTTCCAAGGTTTAGCTATTATGAATTGTGCTGCTATAAACATGGGTATACATATTACTGTGGTGTAATGTCTTTAACTTTTGGGGGAAGATACATAAAAGGGGACTATCTGGGTCAAGTGGAATGTCTATTTTTAGCTTTCTGAGGAACCTCCATATTGATTTCCATAATCAGTACACCAGTTCACACTTCCAACACTGAAGAAGGGCCTCCTGCCAAGCTCTCTATCATTTGTCATTGTTGGATTTTTTTTTTTCAGTTTATGTATTTGGTACAGGGTCTCACTATGCAGATTGGACTCATAGTGATCCTTGTGTTTTCACTCTCCCCAGCACTAGGATTACAGGTATGCACCACCATGCCCAGTCTTGGTGGTCAGCTCAGCGCCCCCCGAGGTGGGGCCATGGGGCCTGTGCTGATGGGAGTCGAAGCCCAGTCCCTGTGCTTGCCTAAGCAGGTGCTTACTCCACTGAAGTATCTCACTGGCCCTTCCTTGATTTTTTGATGATAATCATTCTTCCCAAAGTGAGATGAAACCTCAGTGTTGTTTTAATGTGTATCTCCTGAATAGCCAGTGATGTTGAAATTTTTTCATGTATTTATTAGCCATTTGTACTTTTTCATCTGAGAAGTATCTAGTTGTTTCAGGTGTCCTTATTTTTAAAAAAAAATTGGGTCCTTAATTTAGTTACTTTTCTCTTGTTGTTGAGACAAAATACCTGACACTTGAAGCTAAAGAGGGAAAGGAAAGGAAACCCATAGTTCTTAAGAGGTTTCAGTCCATAATTGGCTGGCTCCAACACAGGGTGGCATGGAAGACTGGCACTGCAGAGAAGAAATAGTTTGTGGCAAGCAGAAGGTAGCAAAAGCAACAAGGGGTGACCACAGCTCTTTCTATACTTTTTTTTTTTTTTTTTTTTT
>NDGN011383492.1:9273-19809 GCA_002564285.1 Tympanoctomys barrerae | reverse complement strand
CATCAGTTACCTGAATTGCAGACCCTGTCCATTTCACCGGTTCCCCTCTTAAGGTCTCCCCCCACCTCAGGATCCCAGACAAGTCCCCACATGGGTGTGGTGGTTAGTTCTCCCTCTTCTCCCCAGTCCACAATAGTTCACCAGCTTGTCTCTCACTGCTTCACACCGTGTCAAGCACCAGTTATGTGTAGAACATCCCTCGGTTTGGCTCCACCTGATGTGTGCTTGGAATTGGAGAGAGGTCACAATGTTCAGGGGACCGCTGCCTTCTGAGGGACAAGAGGGAAACGGACCACCCTCTTCGGGTGTGTAGGGGACACTTCCATTGCATCCTCCTAGTGGAAGCCAGCCGAGGGCCAGCATCAGAGGAGATGTGCCACAGACTGCACTCTGGATTTAAGGATCAGAGGCTGGCCTGCAGGAAGGGAACCGATCGATGGTATTGCAAAGCCCGTATCTTTGAGCTTTCAAAAAGGCTTCAAAACTTCCTTGATGGGACAACTAAGAAATCTGGGCATCTTCCACTACCACGCTAGTTGTGTTTATTCTATGAAGCTTATAGTAGCCCTTACAATAGACTGACAGAACTGCTCCGCCCACTTTGCAGAAGGTGGCAAGTGTGGGGCCTTCCTGTAAGATCTCCCTTCAAAAGGAAACTCTGCCAAGAGGGGTACAGTGGGCCCAGGGCCCCCAGGCACCTCACTAGGATCTGCCCATGCACTGGGGTCAGGCACCACTCTTGCTGGGGTGGATACCACCCCCACCCCGTTATAAGCACCACACTGGAATGAGACCCAAACCATATCTGCTTTGTCTGGGTCCCCTGTGAAGCACAGCAGCCAGGAACCCCCATAGCCCGCCAGCCCACAACCTCCTTGTGTTTTCTGCTGTTCCTGACTACATTTCCTTCCTTCTCTTGTCCCTTGGTGAGCGCCAGCACTGCCCTGGATCTGAAGGCTCTCCCTACCCACTCCTGTGCTCTCTCCCCTTTATCTTTATTTGTTTTATTTTTTAAGTTTTGCTTTATGTTTAATTAACAATTACTGCACACATTTCTGGAGTATAGTGCAATGACTTTATCCACATATTCCTTGTGGAGTGATTAAGTGAAGCCGACTAGCATACCTAGCACCTCAAGCACTGATCATATTTTTGTGGGTAGAACATTTAACACACTCTCTGCGAGCTATTTTGAAAGATAGGACATACTACGTCATCTGTGCTGTCAGCCCCAGAAGTTAGGCCTCCAATCTTCCTCCTTTTGAGTCTGCAGAGTGGGAGCGAGGGCCTAACCACCTCGATTCTGCTGCTGCCCCCCCTGCCCTTCCTCTCGGCTCCTCCTAGCTCTTGGCCTCTTGGTGCACACTGGCTGACTCCTCCCATCTCCTCTCACTTCCCAACTGTCCCCAGCTTCTGGCGAAGGCCCTCCTCATCACCATTTCTGTGAGGGAGGCTTTCTCAGAATCCACACGTAGACAGAGTATAAGGGGCTTGTCTCCTGTGCCTGGCTTATTTCACCTAACGTAACGTGCTCTGGGTTCATCTATGGTGCCGCAGCTGCAGAATTCCTGCTTTCTGAAAGCTGAATATATTCCATTTGATATATACTAGGCATTTTAATCCATTTGTCTATTAATGGATGCTTAAGTTGCTTCTGCATCTTGGCTAATACAAACAGCTCAGCAATAAATACAGGGTGCAGGTGCCCCTTCAATGCCCTGTCTTCCAACCCTTTGGGTATAAAATGTGAAGAAGACCTGAGCCTGGTGGTGCACTCCTGTAATCCAGCATTTGGGAGGCTGAGGCAGGAAGACCACTGTGAGTTCCAGGCCAACCTGGGATATATAATGAGCTAAGGCCAAACGGAACTATGTAGTAAGTCCTTGTCTCAAAAAAAAAAAAGAAAAAAGAAAGAAAGAAAGAAAGAAAGAAAGAAAGAAAAAATAAACAAGGCCAGAGAGACAGCTCAGTGGCATAAGCTCCTGCCTGGAAAGATCAAGGTCCAGAGTTTGATCCTTGGCAANAAAAAAAAAAAAAAAAAAAAAAAAAAAGGCAAGGGGGATTGCTATATCATATGGCAATTCTTGGTTTTTGGAGGAACCTTCACACTGTTTTCCTAGATGACTGTACAAGTGTACGATTCCAAGAAGGCATCCACAGTTTCTCTTTTCTCCACCTCTCACCAGCATGTTTCTTTCTGAGAATAGTCAACCTAAAAATGGATGAACCGTACATGCATCAACTACCATGACCCTTAAGTGTGTTTTGCCAAATAGAAGAACTTAAAGGGAATCTTCCTATTTGCTTTCATTTGTATATTTGCTGGAAAATCAAAACAAGGATAGAAGAAAAATGTCAGCCAATATAAGGGGTATGCTGCCAGCTGGAACAGCCCTCGGCTGCAAGGTCATCGTGCAAAGGATCCCTTTTAGTAATAGAAATGTCCTGTATGTTGGTTATGGTTACCTAAGTGTATGCATTTGTTAAAACTCCAGATAATACACCAAAAGGATGATTTCACTTTGTAAATTTTTAAATAAATGTATTTTTGCTGAAGGGGAAAAAAAGTCATTCTAACCAATGTGGAGTGGTATTTCACCTCGATTTTAATTTGCATTTCCCTGATGATTAGAGACGCTGAGGATTTTTCATATGTCTTCCTCCTTATGTGTTTTTTTAAAGCAGATACTTTATTAACTGACCAAACCATAGAAACATCATGGTATATACCTTAGTTCATCCTTCTACTAAGCCTGTTGAGCTGGTCTTCCCTATTTGCAGCATCTCCACCATTCCACAAAATGTGTAGTCATAGGGCTGACCAAATAGCTCAGCAGATGAAAGTGCCTGCAAGCAGGTGCAGGGAAAAGGGGTTCGATCCCCAGGCCTGCCATGCTGGCCCTGCCCCTGGGGCACACTGAGGCAGCAATTGCGACTGGGCATGGTGGCACGTGCCTGTAATCCCAGCTCTTGGGAGGCTGTAAACAGGCAGATCACTATGAATCCGATCTAGTAGTAAGACCCTGAACATCGTGTAGACCCTTCCCTAAAATACACAAAAAAGATAAAACGGTGGTCTTTTTCTTCATTCCACCTCATGAAGATGATAACTTGAATGGTCACAGGAAGTTATTTGCTTCTTTGAAGCATTTTCCAATAGTACAGACCTCATGAATTAGATCCTCCATGCAGGTGATTCCATATTTACCAAGAATCGAGCAATCAATGAATTATCTGTCGAGGCAATCCTCTTCTTATTGATTTTGCCATAGCCACGCTTGTATATTAGTTCGTTCACTGACTTCAGGCCCCGGTACCTCCACGCAATGAATGGCTCCACGGTTCTCAGCATGTTAATTGAAGCCTTGCTGAGCTTAATGAAGGTACCATTGAAGATTTGACAAAGGCGAAGAAGCTGCAATGCCTTGCGGACCTTTGGGCTCACACCACTGATACCTCTGATCTGGAATGCAAATGCCAGTTTGGGCTCTGCAGGGACATAGAAGTTGCCAGCTTTTCTCGCCATCCTAGCCATTNNNATCTCAGTTCTGTACATCTGTCTGTACTCCTTATGATAGTGCCTGGCTTTTTCATAGATGAGCTTCCTTCTTGCCTTGTGAAGCTTCTTCTAGGCAAACTTCTTTCTCAGGTGCTTTATCTTCAACTCTGCAAAATGTCTTTGCTTTTTCTTAAGGGTTTCTGGCACTGCGGGAACCTTCTTTTTCTTCTCTTCTACACCCTCCATGGCTCCAGCCGGAAAGGCTTCCTCCTTGTGTTTCACAGGCCCAGTATTGCCCTCAATAAATCTTCTATGTGCTTCATTTTCCTCTTAGCACTTGTCTCCAGGGAACCTGGGCATGAATGCAAGGATGTGGTGAGGGTCAAGTGACATCACAGAGATAAGCATCCTTTAAGAGCCACGGAAGGAGAAACAAGTATCAACAACCATCACTAAGCAAATACAAGGGCAAATTGTTCTAAATAACCCGGAAAGAGCTTCCTCCACTGCCACCTAGTTTGCTAATTAATATTGCTATTTTCAATTGCAATCCTCAGTTTGAAGATGGTTGCATTATGTGCCCAACACCCTCCCGTGTAAGATCCACGTAATTTTGTATTAAGTTGGAAGAGATGTTCATCAGAAAGAATTTGGTTCCTTAAAGGCAACCAAATTCAGTTGTTGTGGTTGTTGCCTCAGCGCTCCCCTGAACCCACTGTGTTGGGGGCTCGGTTGGCTGCTGATGGGCCCTTGGGGAGCCACCCAGTCAGAAGGCTCGAACTCAGCGGCACAGCACCGTCGGGAGGTGTGGAAACATGGGAGGGTCTAGTTAAGGGGCAGGCATCACGGCGGCGACTGGGGGAATCATAGCCAATGCCCAGCCTCTTTCCTCTCTGGCTCCTTCCCTCTTCATCGTGGCTTCCTGAAGGGCCTGCAGTGAGCAGCTTCCCGCTCCACAAGCCCTTCCCACACGACCGCGCACCTCACCTGCACCCACAACAAGGATGCTGGCCAACCAGGCACTGAAGCTCCAAACCCCGGAGCTGACATCAAACCCCCCCCCCCCGGAGGCTCTGCAGCTCCGCAGCTTGTCGCAGTCAGTCAGGAAGAGCTGACCAATGTGTCCGCATAGCCCGGACGCTCGCTGCTCTGTGACTCGCAGTCTCCTTGGGACGCCGGCTCTTGCTGAGAGTTTGAGCAAGCTGACTAGCCCTCCATATCTGAAGCCTCCAAAGAGCGCCTCTCAGATAACAGGTTTTTCTTCTCTTTTGGCCATAATAATTCACAAAGCAAAAGTCCTTTTACCCACCACCTTTTCCCTGAACGGACTAAATTCCACCTGGCTCAACATCACCTACGCACAGCTAGCTCCCTCTGGTTACTTAGTTTAACTAACACGTTGGGGATGAACTCAAAATGCCTTAGAGTGTCTCATGTAATAGCAGAGGTCTTTTCCCCACCACTTTCTGCACGCACGCACACACACACACACACACACACACACACCTGCTCAGCCACATTTCACTTCATCACCTTTCAAGATACACATTACAGAAACCACCGTCACGCCTCAGCACTTGAGGCGGGCAGCGCTTGCACCCAGCTTTCCAGGTATGCCTGTGCAGACACAAAAAGTCAGCCCCAAACTTCCACAGTGGGTGTTCGTGGAAAGGAAGATCCCAGCAACGACCCTGGACGGGCCTTTGTGCCCCGGGACTGGATGGTTACGGGGACAGATGGCGGCAGCACCACCCGAGTAGGACTCCACAGCAGGTTCACTGCACGGGCTGGGAAGCCAGGTGATGCGGCAGCTCACACGATTCCCCATCTTCCATGAATTCTTTTAAGAACTGCCACACCCCAATGCTCTTCACTGAGTCATGTGAGAAATTCACGATGTCCCTGCCTCTGAGTCAAAAAAGATTTTCAGACAACTCCAACTCTAAAAGAGAAGTTTTCATACTACTGACAGTAGTGTATGTCCTATGTTTGTTGTGCTACATTTACATTTATTTTTGAGAGCGAACTCTATGGGAAAAATGTTCAAATCAGCATAAAAATGCTTTTTCGGAGAATATTAAGCCCTAATAAGAACCTTGTTATAATTTAATTAGCAAAAATTATTTCTTTCTTAAAAATAAGGCACATCTTAGAATCCACGGGGTCTCAAAGAAGCACACGCACGGAAGAGCTGCTTTCTTTCCTGGCTTCCCTCCACGTCAGAATCTCGTCCCATGTGTGCCTGTGTCCCGTCACCTCCCGCTCCCCATCACCCGGCACGGCGGCTTCTTTGTAGATATCCCTCCCCTGTGAGCACATTACATGCGTGGCTCTCTCTGTTGCTTAGTGCGTATGTGCAAAGAAACTCCTACCATTCTGAACAATGACGCAATTAAAGGCTTTCGTCCTGGATGTATACAGTGAATACAGACAGTAAGAAGCTAATAATGACAGCGCTAAAACGACAAGGCCTCGAGGCCTCGTGCGAATGCGCACAGCTGACCCTGCCTGAGCGGCTACTGCGCGCCCGTCACAGGTCTCACTCTGGACGGCCTCTGTCAAGCGCCACACCCTCTTAGGCCTCGGGTGCAGCCCTCCCAGCTCTATGAAAAGGAGTCCCCCAGGAGGAACAAAGAGGCGCTGAGATTTCCTTGGAGAACCCAGCCACTAGAGTGCAGCCGAGTCGTGAAGCCGCGCAAACCTCAGCATTTGCCTTCTTAACCACACGGTGATAGATTCTGACAGACAGCCCCAGACACTTAGCAACAGCAAATACCATCACAAGGAGCAGATCGCATCTGGAGAATGTGTCTCCAAGCAGATCCAAGACGAATAGCTTTCTTTGTTAATACTGGAAAAATCCAAATTAAGAGCAAGAGCGCTGAAGACGGTTGCACTGTGTGTCCAATAGACTCCCATGTAAGAATCCACGCAACTTTGCATGGAGCTGGGAGAGATGTTTATCAGAAAGAAACCCGGGGCAGGAGTGGAGAGCCCTGGCTTCAGCACAACCCTCTCCCTGGGTAGCTGTAAGTCGCGGGTGAATCAACTCCCAAGCCTCAGTTTCTCATCTAATTATAAAAAGGTGACGTCATGGGAATGAGCTCTTCAAACCCTGTTGTTGTGTCTGTCGCTGGCGTCTGTCACTAGCAGAGATTAGCAGGGACACCAAGCGGGAGAAGTCACCTATGCCAAACATCGAATCTGAGGCCGTAACTTAACCTCCAGTGTTTGTTCTACAAAACTCAAATAATGTTTGGCGAGGTGGAGAGCTCTTGATCCCGCGGTGGAAAGCAGGGGCTGTCAGACCCCAGCTCTCAACGCCCGTCCTCCCCTGCTCTTGACGGTGTTTGTCTAGGTGCGGTGAGGGATGCCTGGACTTGCGCTAGGAGCCCGGCTGTTGGGAGAAGTCCGTGCCCCGAGGGGGCGGTGTAAGCAGAAAGCCAGGCAGCGTCGCGCTGCGCCTGACTCACGAAGCGCCACGCGGGGCCTCCTCCTCCACCGCCGCTTTGTTCTAACGCTAGGCGAGAGGCTCAGGTAGGAACTTGCCCGAGTCAAACACAATCACAAGGCTCCAGCTCCCCCAGGGAGGAAAACAAGGCTGTCACCAGATGCACGCTGGCGCCCGGGCCACGGGGAAGGGCTGCACACTCACGACAGGGTCCCAGGAGCCAACGCTCCCAGCCGGGGCCCAAACCCTCCCTCGGTCTTCAGGGTTAGCGGGCTGCTGAAACTCTTATTCACCCAAACCTTTGAAGCACTGCTTTTCTGGTAGGCAGAGCTTCTCATTTTCTTGGCTTGGCTTGGTAGAAAAAGAAAGTTCTAAGTTATTCCGAAGCTGTGCCTCCAAAGCTATACGCCCAGCGCAAGGCAACAAATATTTTCAGGATTTATGGCTGGATTTAGCATTAGATAAATTTGAATGAACAGCTCCACCTCTTCACAGCTAAGTTCCCTCACCTGTAAAAAATGAAAATTATAATGCTCATGCTTGGGGAGCCTGGGAGATAACGAGCACTCCTGGCAAAGGCCGGGGCTTAATGAGAGAGCACTTGGGATTTCTTTCATGAAGGTCACTGAAGGTCATGTTCAATTGCTTTAGAGCTCTACGCCAATCACATTTGGGGAAAGAAGTTCTTTCACTAAAATATCTTCCAGAAGATGATTATTCTGAAGCTTAGAACAATTCTTCAGAAAAGGTTTTAAATGTCAATAGGCAGACGGATCCTAGAGAGACAAATCGCACTCCCCAGTGAAGTTGCATTTATTCAACAACCGTTTCAGAGCTCTAAACTGTGAATAAGATAACGCCTTCCCTCCCACCTACCACCGCTTCTCTTCAAGTTCATTCACTTGGCTGTCTGCACTCCGGGCGGAGGATGGGCAGTGGTCTCCCTCCACCTCTCATATGGGGCTCTGCCGTGGGAACAGGCAGTGCTGTGAGTGCTCCCGCCCCGTGGGCCTTGGTGTGGGACAAACCTGGGCTGGAGGCTGGGCTGGTGCCGGCTGCGCCTCCCACTTCTCAGTCTTCTCATCTGCAGAATGGAACTGTCACAGCTAAGTCGTGGCGTCCCTGTGAGGACTAAAGGAGTAAGTCGTCCTCCACGCTGACCGTGGGACACCCAGCTGTGCACAGAGCCAGCTCCCAGAGCTCAGGAGTACCAGGTTTTTATTATTGTTAGGTACATACTGATGAACTGATAGAACGCGACGCACCCTTTTGTTTGCTGACTTCAGATACAATATTCTCTGCGTGTGCAACATTCGAAGCCCCGAAGCCTGGCTATTTGTGGGCGAGGGCTCGGCTCCCCACCCTGGGCCGCCCTTTCTGAGTTCCCTCCTTCCTCCTTCAAGAAAGAACACATTACTGACTAGATTGGTCAGGGTATAGGTCATTTTTCATGTCAAACTTTCCTTGGGGGCCAAATTATTGTGTGAAATCTTTTTCTGGACTCCAGAGCTCGAAAGTGAGGTACAGTCTCCTGGATCATACAACTCCGCTAAAGGGGTGCGTGTGTCTCGCCACCCCCCGGAGGAAAACTGCCGTGGCTCACCCTGAGGTGAAGGATAATAAATGCTAGCAGAAGATGCCTGGGAAGAAGAGGTGGCCCTGTCTCCCCCGGGATGCAGCGCAAGCCCTGGAGCTCAGCGACTGGGCCGTGTCCTGTGGGAGCAGGTAGTGCGAGCTCACCCTCTTCTGCAAGCCCGTCACCAGCAGGTCGGCTTTAAGGACAGAACGCCCGGCACGGGGCATCCGGCCTAGCACCCCGGGAGAGCTTCTCGGTGGTCAATGTCAGGAAGACTAGAGCCTGCGGCGCGGCCCCGACGCCCTCCCTCATGGGGCAAGCGGCCGGGCGCTGCGCGTTCTGCCTCCCCGCATCCTCCTTCGCGAGTGGCCTCCTTCGGGGCCCGCTGGAGGCCAGCACGTGGCGCAAGGAGAGCCGCACACCACCTGGGCCCCGGTCTCGGCAGTGTAGGCCACGTTCACCACTTACGCTGAAATATTCCCTGACCTGCAAAGCCCGCCGAGGCGCGGAGATGGCGGGAGCAAGCTGGCCGCGACTCCAGTGGAGAGCGGAAGTCTTCTTCCCGCTTCGCAGGAAGCGAAGGAGACTGTCCCTGCGGAACTCTGAGATGGAAGCGAGGGAAGCGAGCCCAGAACACCTCCGTCTGTACACTTATTCTCCAGAATAAAAGTGCAGTGCAAAGGAGCTGCGTCCTCCGGCCAGCTGTCTCCACGCATCTGGAGTCCAAAGTCAGAACAGAACGAAAGAGAACCGTTATCAATATATTCATATCAGTTTAAAATTCACCATGATTTTGAAAGTCTCAGTTGTTTCACAAAGTATTCCTGTCTTTCTGGATGTAGATCGGACAAACTCTTTGTAATCATCAAATAGGAAAATGACTCTCCGGCTTGCCTAGCTCTCGAGTCCGAGCTGCACGCTTCACAGAGGTGGCCGGTGGCCAGTCAGCCGCCCAGGCGTGCAGGCCCAGGCTGAGGAGCGCAGAGTTCTGCAGTTTCGTTGTTGCCTTCCTTCCTATAAGGGTCTCCGCAGAGCGCTTTGCTTCAAAATATATATTTTTTAAAGAATGTTTCGTTTTAAAAGTCCCATTGTGCGTTTGGTGGGTTGGAGAATGTGTTTACAGTGTGAGCCACACGGCAGTTACCAACACCAGGGAGGGCCCCGCTCAGCTCGTCCCAGGAGGGCACCTGCTTGCTCTTCGTCTCGGGTCCCTATTTTGAGTGGGGCAAAAACCTGGCTGACACAGAGCTGCCAGACACTATTATGCCTGATAAGCCCAGGGGAAGGGAAATGTCCACCCTGGGGACACTGGGGAGAGGGCCGTGTATAAGTTGTATTCTGTAAAATCTATTTTACTAACTGACCTGTGTTGGGACATATTAGCCAAATAAAAGATATTTCTATACAAAAAAAGTACCATCCTTTAAAAATGTTATTTATTCCCTTCTGGGTATCTTTCTGGAAAATAAAAGCATCATACCACTCCACTATGTGTGCACCCATGTTTATAATAACTAAATGTTATTTACAATGCCATGTTTGTAATAGCTAAATCTTGGAAGCAACCCAAAAGTCCAAAGGAATGGCTTAAAAAGATGTGATATTTTTATACAGTGGAGTATTACTCAGCCAAAAAGAAGGATCAACATGAATCATACATAGCTAAATGATTCACCTTGAGACCATACTCACAAGTGAACTAAACCAGACTCAAGTGTAAACATTGCACTGTCTCCCGGGTATGAGAAATGGAAGGAGTAAATAAGGATTAAAATGTACAATAGGTACAGTCAAGTGGGAAGAAGTCATTCAAAAGCAAAGAGAGGACCAGGTGTAGTGGCACACATGCTTATAATCCCAGCACTGAGGAGGCTGAGGCAGGAGGACTGTTGCCAGTTTGAGACCAGCCCGGGCTACAAAGTGAGCTCAAAGCTAGCCTGAACTGCATAACAAGACCCTGTCTGAAAAAGAGCAGAGAGAGAGAGAGAGAGAGAGAGAGAGAGAGAGAGA